>VYZW01051275.1:23858-71113 GCA_013401315.1 Balaeniceps rex
GCATGTCTTTAGCTAGATAACTGGCTTTGTTCAGATGCCTGATTTTTATACAGATAAATTTAAGTAAAAAGACTCCCTCAACTCAAATTCACACCGCACATTTCTACACAAAATTAAACCTTGGCTTCTTGTATATCAGGCTAGAGTAAAACCAATTAAACCCTTATTCCTTCCTAGCTGGCTTCCAAGCAAGTTTCTTTGAACCTCAAACAGAAGAGATTAAGCCTGAAAATTGTCACATATGTTTCTGTATGATAATAGAATAAAGAGTAGAATTTTTTTTTTTCCAAAATGTAAATGTATGGGAATGTAAAGATAGAATGAATCCTTTAGGTACTATAAAAACCCGTGAATGAAGATAAATTACTACTGAAACACCTTCAGTAGATATCCTTCCGTAGAATGTTAGCCTTGGATTTCAAACCATAGCTGAAATAAATAAATCAATGTCATGCGTTTTTTCAATTAACAAAATCTTTTATACAGCTGATTGCAGTTCATCACCTTTTCCAGTCATGAATTTCTCAATGAACTCCTCCCACGTTCCTGGGTCAGGCATTCCTTTACTCATTCTGTGGAAATGGTAATATGACACCAGGTTGTCTTTTGCATTTCTCGCCACATAGATTATCTTTAATGATATGAAAAGAGAGAAAGAGAGAAAAATTAACTTACATGTGCTTATATAGATATTGAGCATCTCATGGAGTCTTCTCTTGGAGCCTGATGACAGAGGCTTAAGAGATTTTGCTTTGCAGCTGCCATTTTCTGAAATCCAATGCAGGTAACTTAGTCATGACTTCTTTAGTTTCACACAGGCTTTGCACATTAAAGGGAAAATATCCGGGGAGACCTTTAGGTGTCACAAAGATTCTGGAAACCATATGCAGTCCTGGTTTATGTCACTTTCTTTGCAGATGAAGTAGAATTGAGTCCTACCTCTTCAGCCTTACCTTACAGTTTTGTTCCCAGAAAGAGGGAGGCACCAGCTGCACAGGGAGATGAGTTTTCATTGTTCGTGGAGAAGGCATAGCTTCAGCTAACTCCAGGCCTGTGGGATGTTTCATTGAGATGTGAGTTGTTCTCTAAATTGCACTAGCACTTCTTTGCTATTCTCATATGTGTGATTTTGACTGTGACTTTTCAGCAGTTCACCTTGCAATGATCATTCATCTCCAAAGCAATTACGTAGCAGTGTAACATATATAACATTGCATAAGCGCCTTCAGTGTTTCTAGAGAAATTTTTACCTATGTATTCAACAAGGAAAGGGGGAACACTGATTCATATCTTCTTCTTGCTTTCTTCAGCCCATGTCTAACCCCTGCATTCCAAGGGATAATGATGAATACTAATTTGTATTTACCCAACCAAAGTTTTTCCTTCACAATATTCAGTGATCTCCTTTCACTTTGCAGGTAAGAAATTTTTGTTTCTTTCTAGGATACAAGAATAGACTGGCTGACTAGACTTTCTGGATAGCATGTAAAGAGAAACTAGGAGAATGATGGACAGTGGATTTTGAGTAGCTATGGATATATGGGAATACTTTGGAATATCTGGTGATATGTGGAGATGTGTTATCCCCTCCCCCCTCCTTTTAAAATATCTATCATGACCTCTATCTTTTTTTTTTCCTATCATCATCTATCATCCTCTGTCATCCTCTATTTTTTTTCTCTCTCTGTGTCAACACAGTCTAGCTTAGAAGAGAAAAAGTAGCACTTCTGCTGCAGAGTTAGTCAAGCTTTTTAGCGTCAAATATGAAGAGAGACTGGCTTAAAGATTTTTGTGGAACAGGAGCCCTTTCTGGGGGAAAACTCTTGTAGGAAACTGTAGAACAGCCAGGCTTGCTGGTTGCCTGAATGTCCCATAGTTTGTTTAGATGACTGGACCCTAGAATTTAACAGCAGTTACTCAAAACAGTAGCAAAACCACTGAAAACATTATCCATCTTTTGGGAATACATCCATGACATAGGTTTCTCTTCCATACAACCCCTAATCAGAGAATGGGATGCAATTGCCCCCACGTTGCCATTTTCACGCATATCTGCTGCTGGTTTAGGTACCATGGAGTATCATACACAGCTTTCAGATGCCATTCCAAAACAGCATGGTCTTCAGTAGCCCCTGAGTCACATCTGCCAGCCTTGCATTGGCTTGAATAGCACTAGATGTTTATGTTAAAGCAACTGAACTGATCCCTAACACCCAACACGGTGCATAGTTCAGTGACAAAGCAAGTGGGACCTTTCCCAGGAAACCTGTGGCAGCAGCACTGGGTGCTTGTTTTCTGTTTCATTTTGTCTAAAATACAAACCTATTTGTATAATATTCACCTGAGTAACTCTCAGCTGAAGGCTCATGGATAGACCACTCAAGGAAAGGATGGCGTCTGTAAGTAGTGGCGCGTCTACACTTCTCAACATCTCCATTTTGTTGAATCATATCCACTATCTCCTGTGTCCATGTGGTACCTGAAAATGTCAGTGTTTAGAAGTTTCCCTCAAGGATAGCCAAGAGTCTCTTCTGCTAGAGAAGTGAAAGCCAGAAGGATGGACCCCGTATTAAAGGAGGAAGGAACAGCACAGAAGATGATGGACAAAGTGGAAAGAGAGGATAATGGAGGAAAAATGCATAATTAGGAATACAAAAGTCATTCCCAAAGCACAGTTTCAGGGATTCCATTTTAGACAGGCTTCTTCTTGCCAACAGAAATAGCCTCTACCCCCATGCAAAATACAAAAAAGTTGAAGTATTTTCAATGTTCCCATTTGAAATGCTTTAATGAAGGTCAGTACAACATTTCATCTGCCTGAGCTACTGCAACATCTTGTACGAGTTAGTGTTGTGTCTCTCATGTGCCACTTTTCCCTTATAGCCATGATCACTGGGTTAACCACCTCTCCTCTGAGGTACTGTGGGAGCTCAGCTAGAGAACAGGCTAAGGGATAACTTGGAAAGCAATGTGGGCAGGAAACTCAGCCCTTCTTAAGGTGCTTGAATTGTGTATCTCTGGCAGATACAACATAATGTCAAATGGGCTCCTAACTTTATTTCTTTTCAGTTCAATGGCTCAGAGGTTTTAATCCAGGCTGGATAAAATAACATGTTTTTGCTTTCAGTATACAGCAAATAAAAGCTTTCAGGTTTTACAGAAATAATGGGGTTCTTTTTTGTAATAATATTTTGTTCCTACTGAAAAAAATATTTAAAAATTCTTGCTAATTCAAGTCATTATTTTTTTATGATCATCAAATGTTCCTGAATCTGTTCCTGAATCCCCTAAACTGTGTATGTTTTTATTCATCCAGGATTAATATCGATGCTTGTTATTCATTGTTTTCCTGTGTAGTAAGTATAAAGGGTCTGATCAAGAGAAGAAATAGTAATGAGCTAAATGGCCAATCACTGAATAAAATACCAGATAGCTAGTATTAATAGTGGGTATTTTATTGGCTGAAATTATGAAGTGAATTTGGTTATTTCCTTAAAATAATTAACCCATTTCCAGAAATCAGTACTGGTTTACACACCAAGTCATTCCCCAAATACATAATACAATCCATAGTTGTTCAGTCAGTTTCTATTATTTCTTAGTAATGATGACTTTTCGCTAGGCTTTGTTAAATCATTACCTATTGGTGGAAAACTTCTATTGTTGCCATTAATATATATGTATATAATCTAAATCAAAGGAAACATTTAAGTATAGGTAATTAGGCTTTGACCGTTTGAACTTCAATAACACTAGGTGGTTGTTACTTCTGCCAAAGAAGTCAGAAGTTACTAGTCACAGCTGACAGAGCTTCATGTCTTTAAAATATGTCTGGTTTGGGATTAAACAAATATCAGTCCCAATAAAAAAACATAATTTTCAATTCCAACAATAAGCACTAACCCAAACTTTTCTGTTTCCTACCCACACCAACCTGCTTTTGTATAGGTTGCGATGAGCAGATCATCAGGTCTGGCTTTGAACTTCCACACTTGGTCCCACGTGCTGCATATTGTTTTTGTGAAGGGAATACCTTCCACTTCGCCTACCTCAACTCGGGGCACTGTCTGTTTCAGACTCAAATCTTCTGTTTTATCCAGGGCCATTGAGCACTGCATGAAGAAAGAAAGAAGGGCTTGGAATTAACATAGTTGCTCTGAAAAAAAAATCTAAGTTTACTCATCCATTCTTGAGGTCTCTTTATTGACTGAATTCCATGTCCTCTGATTTCTTTGGCTATGATTTGGCCTATCTGGATCCATATATAGGCTCCTTAAAGCTGGATCTAATTTTCAGAAATGCTTGGTATATTGCTGGTGGTGGTTCTCAGCATCTCTAAAAATCACTCTGTTTACTCAGATACAAAAAGAGAAAAAAAGCCATTATGCCCATTTTTAAACATTTTACCAAACATATTTATGTAAAATTCTGACTGTAAGTAGGTGGCTTTTGAAAGGCAAGAAAAAGTAATTAGAGGTGTGATTCAAAAGAAGGCAGAGCTGAAGTTAGCATGCAGGACCCAACCGTTCTTAAAGAAAATAAACAGAAACATCTGGTAACACCCTTTGGGCCTCATACTCACAAAAGTGTTTGCAGAGCTTTTCTGTGTTTCGTTCCTGGAGCTTTTCACTCTTAGACCTCTTTGCTGTGTACTGAAATTTGTTGCAGATAAATAACCTGAACTAGATAGATCATTAACTAAAGGTTGTTAGACTTTAATTATTTAAATCGATCTACTGGCTATTGTACAGTTTTACAATAACTAGTTATTGATTTCTGGATTTCTCTCAAGGAGGCCTCTTCTTAGACGTAAGCTTCAGAGTTCCAGAATCTAGTCAGAGGAAGTTCTGCTTAAAGGAAGGCTGCAGAAATCATCTCAATTAAAAATATCAGCCCAAAAGACAAAAGACATTTCAGACCCAACAATAAACATTGCCAAAATGTTTCCTTTCGTTTTCTTGTTGACTCACACCTGAGTTGAGCAAAGCAAGAGGTTGGGTTGGTGGCTGGGCAAAGACCCAAGAAATAAAAAAAAAGAAGAGAATTTTTCCTGCTTACATGTTTTCAGTCCTTGGCTGTATTGATGACTGTGCACCCACTTAGATCTTCAGGCAGAAGTAGAATGAAAGCTTGGGTGGAGTTTCTGTTCCTCCTGTGAGTGTGAGGAGAGCAAGGGAGGAGCTACAGCAGCACCCAACAGCGGAACAGTATTTCTGGCTTGGTTTATGAACTCCTTTTTAATCCTGTGAAGGAAAAATACTTTGAATTCGCATCTAGTAGAAGGTATCCCTGCCCATGTTAGGGGGGTCGGAACTAGATGATCTTTAAGGTCCCTTCCAACCCAAACCATTCTATGATCTATCATCTAAAGTATGATTCTTTACTGGCAACAACATTAAATGTCAGTCAGTAGTTCCAGCAAGATTATTTTAACTTGTCTCTGTCATTGTCAACAGTCTTGGAATAATTCATTTTCCTACTAATATTTAATCTGAATTGCAAAATAGTTTATTATTTGTTAATACCTAAGATCAATGGGACTGAATGAATTAAAAGTATTAAAAGGCTCCATTTTCACCATGTACTGCACCATGCTGATTTAATAGATGTCTAAGGGTCTGTTTAATTGCTGGGGCCAGCCATTTATGTTTTATAGCACTTTCTAGACAGGTTCACTTCTTAACTAGCCTGGCATTACAGGGTTAGGGATCACTGTGTATGAGTGTGGTGGGTTGACCCTGTCTGGATGCCAAGTGCCCACCAAACCCGCTCTCTCACCCCTTCTCAACTGGACAGGGGAGAGAAAATATAACGAAAATCTCGTGGGTCAAGGTAAGGACAGGGAGATCACTCAGCAATTATTGTCACGGGCAAAACAGACTTGACTTGGGGAAAAATCAGTTTAATTTATCACCAATCAAAACTACTCAGTTTTCTCATTACCCTACTCAGGGTAATGAGAAATAAAAACTAAATCTTAAAACACCTCCCCCCCACCTCTCCCTTCTTTCCGCGCTCAACTTCACTCCCGATTTCTCTACCTCCTCCCTGCAAGCGGCGCAGGGGGCTGGGGAATGGGGGTTGCAGTCATTTCATCACACGTTGTCTCTGCCACTCCTTCCTCCTCAGGGGGAGGACTCCTCACACTCTTCCCCTGCTCCAGCGTGGGGTCCCTCCCGTGGGAGACAGTCCTCCATGAACTTCTCCAACGTGGGTCCTTCCCACGGGCTGCAGTTCTTCATGAACTGCTCCAGCGTGGGTCCCTTCCATGGGGTGCAGTCCTTCAGCAGCAGACTGCTCCAGCGTGGGTCCCCCATGGGGTCACAAGTCCTGCCAGCAAACCTGCTCAAGCATGGACTCCTCTCTCTCCACAAGTCCACAGGTCTTGCCAGGAGCCTGCTCCAGTGCGGGCTTCCCACGGGGTCACAGCCTCCTTTGGGCACATCCACCTGCTCTGGCGTGGGGTCCTCCATGGTCTGCAGGTGGATATCTGCTCCACCGTTAACCTCCATGGGCTGCAGGGGGACAGCCTGCCTCACCATGGTCTTCACCACGGGCTGCAGGGGAATCCCTGCTCCGGCGCCTGGAGCACCTCATCCCCCTCCTTCTTCACTGACCTTGGTGTGTGCAGAGTCGTTCCTCTCACATATTCTCACTCCAGCTGTAGTTTGTGTCCCATTGTTTTTTTTTCCTCCTTCTTAAATACGTTATCACAGAGGCGCTACCACTGTTGCTGATTGGCTCGGCCTTGGCCAGCGGCGGGTCCGTCTTGGAGCCAGCTGGCATTGGCTGTGTCGGACATAGAGGAAACTTTTAGCAGTTTCTCACAGAAGCCACCCCTGTAGCCCTCCGCTACCAAAACCTTACCATGCAAACCCAATACAGTGAGGTAATGTTTCTTTATAAGATTTAAGTCCCTATCTATCTTTAAATCTGTATGAGATACTGGGAGAGATAATGATATGCCCTGGACTAGCCACAAACAGCGTAGTAACATTGGCTGCTGAAAGTATGCCAATGCCACTTTTATATCTGGTTCCCAGCCATTGCAGTCATGCTGAAATGTTTGGTTGCATCAGGAAAAGCTGTTCTTGGGCAAAAGGTAGGTCACTCCAGCTGAACTCAAGAAAGTTTGAATGGATTCTGTTCATAAAGGAAAAATATTTTGAAAAGCATTGCTGGCAGGCATTGCTTCTGTCTTCTGCTGAAGGCATGCAAGCACTGTGAGTACTCAAGGTCGTTTTTGGTCATCCTTTGGATGGTCTGGCAATGTTTGTGTCTAAAATGGCTTTCTGTTATCTCAACTTTTTAAAGAAATTTCATAGATACTAATCAAATGAGGATGTGGCCATCCTTGCAGTAATCCTACCCTTATATGGAGGGCTAGCCAGCATGGCCAGTGGAGTCTAGAGAGTGATTCAGCTGACCAAACATGAGCTGACTTGCTCTGCAGAGTCCATGAACTGTATGGATTAGCTCTTCATTGACTGTAGGAGGAGCATAGATATCTAGGTTGCAAAGAGTCACTTATGTTTTAAGGCACAGGTGGGGAGTGAGGTGAGAGTGAGCTGGTGCAGGGCACTTTTGGATATCAATATGAAAGGCCTGACAACAAATTACTTAATAAGATAACTGCTTTAATAAGATAGAATAAGAAGAGGAATGTAGATAGCAAGTAAATCTTACGTCCCTTCAGATGGTGGGAACCTTGTGTTTGTGCAGCATCAGATGGAGCCCAGGTGGATTTTTCCCAGGGCACGCTGAGCAGATCCTGTCCGTGAAGAGATGCTCCTCCTTTTTGGTCATTCAAGCTATTATGTAGTTTTCTTACAAGAAAACAACTCTATTCATGAAGGACATTCACAGGAGAACTTCTTCTTGCCCTTTTAGAAAAAGGCACGGCCGGGCAGGAGGCGTGATCACCGCCGGTACCAAGTGGGAGCTGCCTGCAGGCTCCTGTTAGAGTGAGCTGGCTGAGTTTATCCTGCGGCCAAGCACAGGACGAACTGTGCAGTTGACTGATCGGTGCAGCACAGCACAGGCTGCACCTGCTCAGGTTAACTATGATGTGGATCTCTGACTCCTCGACGTACAGTAGTCTTCCGGTCAGGATCACCATCTTCCACCCCTTGATCCATATACGAGCGATGACTTTCCTCACACAACTCACAGTGTAGAGGTAATGGGTCCCTGTTGAGGGGCTGTGGGAGTCAGTGAATTGGTTCAGCATTCCCTGTATGATTTCAGGAAAAGTTTCCAAAGAATCGGGAAACAAACCAAGAAACCGAAAGGACTGCTTGACTGGCTTTAAGCCAACCACTTGATCTTTTTCTGGCTTGGACACACCAGGTTTTTCTTCTGAAGGCTGGCAACACCAGAACTAACAAATAACACAGAACAAGCAGAGAATATATGGTTAAGGTATAGTATTTATTCTTCCGTTTGTGTTTTTTTTAATGTGACCATTACTTTCAAGTTCTGTCATGGGAGAACATGGCGTTTTTATCTCTGTGTTAAGCCCGTGCTGATTCTGTTTGTCCTTCTCACACCCACACCTGGCAGTTCATTTGCTGGTTTGAAATGGTATTCACCCCCCTTTCAGTTATACAACCATCCTGATATTGCAGTAGTTGCCAAAGCACATCCACTGGTGTGCCTCAACCAAGGAAAATCCCAAGAGCTGCTTATCAGGTGGCTCTCTTCTATTGCAGCTGTGAACCTGAGTAACCTGTGAACAGTGCACTCTGCCAGATAAGCTGGAGCAAGGTCAAAACCCACTGCCTGCAGCTTTAAAACTGCTTTCGAAGTAGGCAACGGGTGATGGATTTCTCCTGTTGCGAAATAGGGAGGTGAGAGATGAACTGGTCGGCCCAGGGACTGGGTTTCTGGGCTGGGATCATGGTTTACTGGGCTGCTCTAAAAGAAGACTAGGCACTCTCTGCAAAGAGCGTCCTCCAGGTTTCCATTGACCTTTTCCTGAGTGCAAACTGCTGGCAGGTGTTTCCTCATGTAAAATACACAGGGTTTATTTTATTTTCTTATATTTTCTGTTTTNGCTGAAAACACTTAGATCTTTACCTGGAATGCAAAGCTACAGGCCACTCAACAGAAATAATAATGGGAAGAGACTGCTGGGTGCTCACAGCGTGGAGACAAGTGACTGCAAATCAGGAATATGTTTATCTGTCCTTGGAACTATCCTCGCTGTATAGCATTGTGAGTTGGGGTAGTTAGTGTTAGGTTTCATTGTCACTGGGCTTTGTGAAATCTGCATTTGATCAGCGAAGTACAAAGGGGGAGTAGAGGTACCTTTATCTTGCTTTTGTCCTCTTCTCACGTCCTTAAATCTACACATGGTAAGCCAACACGTTTTCATTTATCATGGTGTGATAATTGCCTACGAGTGTCTCATTTAGTGCCAGGTAAAATTCTCTTTTCAGCACACAGCAGTTTATGACAGCAACAGAGAGGTTCAGAAATATTATTGCACAAGGTAACCAAGTTGCTGGGGTGGCTGCTCGGAGTGCTGGCTGCTGGCCTGGACTGGGCTGGTTCCTCTTCTGGTCCGTGTCAGGATACAGCTTCCCTTTGGCATGGTGTCACCAGAGGTGTTTTGGGGATAATGGCTCGTTTGCCCTATTTACTTACATACTTTTATTCAGTGGCATAGATTTATTACCATTTCTTCTAATTTTTCCTTGGTGGGAACTGAAAACATAAGTGTATGTCCTGGGGACCCTCGGGTATTTGGTGGATTCAGGACCGCATTAATACCTGCTGCTGCTATGCTTCATGGCTAACCACGCCCACACCATGCTGTTCTTGACATTAATATGACTACTTATATGAGCAGAGATATTAAAATGTTACCAACTAGAACATCTGAAGGGAGTTAAGCGACGATAAACAGCACTACAATGGAGTCAAAACTAGAAGAAAGCAGATGAATAAAGACATGGTTTTCTTTTGTTAGCCCAACAGACTCTGGAGTCAGGTCTATGGGGTTTTTTTTGCTGTTCTTCAAGTGAGATCTCCTTTAAAATCTCTTCTCTCGTTCCTATTAAATACATCGGTTTTAGGTTTTCTAGCTTGAAAAAAAAATGCAAAGGGATTATTTAAGAAATAATACATGTTTCCAATTACTATCTGAAGCTTTTATTTTTTATTAAATCAGTAGTAGAACATTTCTTATTGAAGATAATTCTGTGATGAGATCTCTGGCAAAAGATTGTTTTACTAACTAATGGAAAGCCCTATCATTTCTATATTAGCTCTTTTTACTCTCCCTACAATGAGTGTTTCAGGGATCATTTGTATACAGAGAAAGAACATTTGAAAGAATGTGGGTAGCTCAAAAACTCACTGCATGTATCACATCAGATTTTAAAAACATCTGACAGAAACGTGTCTTGGACAAGAAATCTGTCTCAGGCTAGTGCACATGAATAATACTCAAACAATTTAAAGGCAGAGAAGGCTGCTTTTGTTCTAATTTTTATGTTGGATTTGAATATTTTTTGCATTTAAAATTTAATCAAGAATCACAGTAGGACTTTCAAATCATGTTAGAAAAAGTGTTTTCTTTTGTTAGTTGTACAGGATCATACTTGAAGTGGGATGAAGGCTACAAATCCTACATCAGTATCAAGCACTATAATACCGTTTCAAGTCTGATTTTCATCAGATTTTGCCTATATTTATCTGTCTATATGATCTAGGGTACTACGTCTTATAAATTAAAATATCTATATTAAAATCTATAGCTGATACATTTGAGTTGAAGAATTTTTTTCCTTGTTATGCTTAGTGTTTGTATTACATTTCTCTAAAACTCTAGTCTCCCTCTGCTGGACAAAACACAGTCTTTATTCCAAACGAGGTTAACATTTCTTTAAGTTTAACATTACATTTGAAAGCTATTGAAATCCTTAGATACTAACCTGTATTCCTCATTCAGAAAAATACATACTCTGGAGAAACGTAAGTGCACTCTGGACAGGCCAAGGTTTCACTTGCAGGCTTCTTGAATTTTAAAGCTGGTTGTCTGCATTTGTCTCTGGGTGACTGAATTAAACTGACCTGACTATCCGTCGGTGAGCAACCTTAGGCAATGAAAGCTTTTGGTATTGTGGGATACATCTGGACTTAATCATAAATATGTCCTGTCATAGGCTTCTGGCTGTCACAGCCCGTATATTGTCACAGCCCATATGTTGTCACAAACAATCCTGCAGGTATCTGTAAAATAGGAACAGTACTACCAATCTTGTGATGGTTATTTAATGAATGTCTGGGTTGCAGCCAGATACAGTTGAGATAATCATCACAGATTGATTTATGTAACAGCAAAATAAATACTAAGGGAAATGTTAAGTGTAAACATGGAATGAAAAGTCCTAAGGCTTTAATTCGGCAACACATTTAAGCACAGTACCTAAATGCGGTCCCTATCAGTAAAGCACTTATGTTCCATTACCATCACACTCCAGAAATTTCTTTGCTTTAAGTATCCTCTCTCCAGCAGAGTTTCCTGTTAGAGGAAGTGTTGGAGCCCGCAGTTTGTATAACTCTGACCAACTCTGCATGTGTTGGGGTCACAGTCATATTAATATACAATCTTGTTACTGTGGGCATGCATAGTCAGGTGATAAAGTTTAATTGGACTCCTGCAGCTTTTTCCAAATACTTTTCCCAAGAAAATATGCATATGAAATGCTGCAGTGTCACCCTGTCAGTGGCACTACATGCTTTTGGCATTGTTTCTGGAAATTACTTTGTAGAAATAAAAGGTCAGGTATTCACTATGCAGAACAACAGGTTCCCACTTGTAAATGAGATTTGGTTTAGAGCCACAGGGGGAAAGCAGAAACTTGTAATAAACAGTTACAGAGTTTGGTGCCCTTTATATATAAGAAATGATGGAATTTACTTACAAACATTACTTAGCATGTTAATACACAATTCAGAGTTGGCTGCAGACTCTACTTT
This sequence comes from Balaeniceps rex, assembly GCA_013401315.1. Classification (NCBI taxonomy): domain Eukaryota; kingdom Metazoa; phylum Chordata; class Aves; order Pelecaniformes; family Balaenicipitidae; genus Balaeniceps; species Balaeniceps rex. Next base: position 35,847 of record VYZW01051275.1, read on the forward strand.
GCTAGCAAGCTCAGTGTGGACAATGTTAATGCCGGCAGCATTGCTCGATATAGATGGGGTAGAAGTTGCTCACGTATCTGAGGCTTAAACTTAAACGTGGGTGTAGCAAAAGTCTACATTAGAGAACTTGGGAGCACTGGTTAGTTTTAAGTGGCTGACACAGCTGCGTCCTTGTTTCTTCTCAAAGGAAGCCCCAGAATTTGTGCCAGATGCTATGGGGGAACTGGTGCGCCAAGACCCCAGTTCATGCTGTGATGAGCAACCAGAGGTGAAGACAGATGCAGCCCAAGAGCAAATGTAACCGAAAAGCCTATGGATCACAGGTGGGGGATGTGTCCAAGCTTCCAGGCAGCAGGCATGCATAGCTTGATGAGCGAGTCCTAACTGAACACTTATGGTCCTTTTCCTCGGAGCAGTGCTAAGTGGAAAAGTAATTAATTTTCTCCGTCCTTTACTGTCAACCTGCCCTGCAACTGCCAAATTATAGTAGGAAATAAATGCTTTTTAAAATATGCACTCCAAAAAATAATGTAAGTTGTCCACGGCACTCTGTTGATTCCTTTGTATCAACAGATGAATCTCATTCTTAAAGCTGGATCTAGGGTTCTAGTTCTAAACAGAATAAGTTATGTATTGCATTTATGGATCCAAATACAAGCTTCATGCCACAGGAATAGCGGGGGTTCTTTTAGCAACTGTCTTGAAGAACTGATGTGAAAATATTTCCATTCAAGCCAAACATCTGCTTTTGGCACAGCTTCTTGTGAACACCTCTACTTGCATTAAGTGAAGTTATTCAACAGGCTATTTGCACGATCACTTTATTGAGCCTTCTTTATGGATGCAAGCAAACCTTTGAAGGGGACTTTGTGAACTGACATAATTTCATATTTGTCCTCTTTCAACTGGAATTTCTTTCTGAGGCCTCAATTTGACCATTTATTGAGTGTTTGTACCACCGCAGCAACACAAAACAGCCTGCGAGCCAGGGAAAATGCATTTGCTCTTAAACCCCTGTGTACACCTATGTATCTTCTATACCCCTTTACACAGGATGTGACTGAGACAAAATAGCTTCACTGCTTTGGATTCACTACTGTCACATGGATCCCCCAGGGCTACTGGCAACTGCAGCCTCCCCCTGAGGCTATGTGAAACTAGGAAGCTAGGTCAGAACAAAACACAATCAGACTTGTGCAATTATTTTTACAATTATTTCCTGAGAAGAAATATGCACTTCCTCATTACAGCTGAAGACTGGAGATTGAAAATTTAATTCTTGGCTCTACTGGTGGTATAGCAGGATGCTCAAGTGCTACCCTGTGCTACTTCAGGCACTAAAACATCTTGACCTTTCATGTGGAACAATTAAATGGAGTTTTGCTTAAGTGGCACATCTGCTGTTCAAGCTGGGACTTCGTTGCATGAAGACTGCCATTCCCAGTTCAGAAGACATTTGCTTATCCAACCAAATTATAACTCCAGTTTCCTTTTTTCAAACATCTGTTTGGAGACAGGAAAATCTCTCTGGATGTGAAGCGTCAGAAAGCAGCTTCAGAAATTTTCATGCAGTGTTGAATTTGTGATCATTAGCCAAATTCCTGTCTGAAATTCTGCAAGCCCAACAATATTACTTCTTCAGTCTAGTGCTGCTTGGTTCTGGGAAATCCTTATATGACTATTTCATAACTTAAAGAAAGGAATCCTGATGCTACAAACAAGCAAAATTCAAACGTATCTGCTATCATATATGCCCGTGTGTCACAATTCTTATTAGGTAGCAGAAAGAACATTATATCTGAAATACCTGAGCGATAAGAAACTTCTACTTAATAAGGCTTATAAAAATTTCTCTCTTGGCAGTGGCTGTCTTTATGCATGGTTGTAAAAAGACCTTACTCAGTTAAACACAGTGCAGTGAGGGAAAGCAAAGCTGTAAAAATTTTTAGTAGGTTTTCTTGTGAGTATAAAAATTAAATTATTACCACCAACACTTTATCAGGAACATTCATTAACAGCATAAAATCTGATACTCTTCAAAAGTAAAGAAGTCTATGTGTTTCGCTTGCCTGTGTGTTCTGATACAGGAAGCCAGCTTTAATTTACAATGGTGGATCCTTAATGGTAGACATTTTTAAGGTATCTTATGTATTTATTTTGAAAAGTCTGTTCACATTTTCAATCACAAAGACAATTTGAGTGGTTGAAAATTCCCAAAGCTTCAGTTGAAACAGATTGAAATCTGCACCCCTTCCCAGCCCTATAACAAAAAAGCACTTTAACACCTGGACAAGTACCAGGATGGGGTTATCTGGTGTTAGCAACAGCTGGCATCCAGACGCCTCACTGTCCTACCAAGTGTGCCTGTTGCGATGTTAGTGGAACTGAGGTAGGTGGGAATATTTAAGTGGGAAATTTGTCCTCTCCCTTATTAAATATTCTTTTAGATTTTTTCCTCTTATTGATAAAAATCTACTCAGAGTTTAGTGGATGTATTTCTCCCCTCATTTGGGCACTCTTTTGGGGACTATGCCATTCACATCAACAGAATTGCACCAGTATATAACTAGGAGGAGAGGAGTTGATCTAGGATTCATAAAGTCTCTTGGTGTTGTCATGTATTTTTCTTCCTATATTCATTCCTATAGGCCAATGAATCAGTTAACCTGTTTCCTTCAGGCCGCTGGCATAAAAACAAATAGCAGTGTTCACATTTTCTGAAGAATTAACACTGTTCTGAAATGAATGACCCATGTTTCAGTATTACACGGCAGGCTGGGGACTATGCTATTCCTTGTGGCACTTTGAAGGAGAAGAAGCTCTCATGTTTTAAGACATAACTTTTGGGCTTAAAATGTCTCCTCAAGATACAACAGCAACAAAACCAAATCCTGAGGTGTCGAAGGCTGTATTTATATGGTGGCAGCCAGGAGGGCCTCCATAGTGCACACATCACCAGCCTGTGGGTGCATGTCTCCTATTCTTATGTAACCCTTGTATGGTGGAAAGATTATCAGAAAAACCTTTTCTGATCAGCCAATTTGTATTGGTCAAGTCTGACAATCTGTCTTCTCGCATCAGGGTACTACAGATGTGAGACACCTATCAAGGACTAGTATGATTGAGTATCACACAGTTAAAGTTTGTATTAAATGATCGAGACATGTTGGGCAAGACCTTCTCCATATTTTAGTAGCAACTGGTTGCTTTGCTGGATGTCAGGTCTCCCTTTGCATGTGTAAAACTGCATATGCATGGTATCAGCCGTCTTAGATGCAGCTGAGTTGCCTTGGTGGACGTCTACCTCTCTTCATCAACAACTGGGGCAGCTAAAGCAAATAGACTCCTAATGTAGGCGCCTTTTCAAGTTCCTGAAGTTAGGCAAGCTAGATCCAGACTCTACTATGGCTACCAATAAAATGGGTTCAGAACTGTACATTTTAAGCAATCATCTCACCTACAAGTCCATATATGAGGAATAGTGACCTATATATGAAGAAACATACGTATATGTAGAAACAAATAAAATGCTTTAGTCTATCTTTGTTGTCCGACCAAATGTTGAAGAGAAGGTTTGAAAAAAACCCTGCATAAATAGCTTCATTTCTAACGTGCATGGCTAATCCTGCTTCCATAAAAATGTAGGGTAATATATCTATTAATTTAATGGCAGAAGAGCTAGGTTGTGATGGTGGAGGATTCAAAACTATTGTAATGTGTAAGGCTTTAAAAGATCTTACAAGCATCTCAAAATTCTGCACTAAACAGATACTTTTCCCACTCTACTTAACAGCATATCTCATAGAGGACAATCCTCTTGTCCAGAGATTGTAAAGGAAGCACATGAGGTTCTGGTTCTTTGTGTACTTTGTGTCATACTTTCTGTTCCTGTAGCTCCTGCTTGTTCCTTGGGATGCTGAGGTACACGACTGTACATGTCACCTGCAAGACAGAAGGAAAGGATCTTGCTGTCAGTTTTTCCCAACAAGAAAAGTAGAGTTTAAAGTCAAAACAGATATGAAATGCGAATGCTATAGGAATAAAAAGAAGGACCAGTCAGGTGTATGTGTTTTGACCCAAACTGTATGAATGACAAAAGTATGGCAGCATGGTTTCTGAGTTATTAGAAATTTCTTACCTTTTAAGAAAGTTCATCCTTTACTCTTCTAATTGTCTCGAAAAAAGTCCCTTAGGAAGTCACTACTGACCATTAAATCTCAGTTCAAATCTTTTTTTGTGTCCTTTCAGCACGAAAATTAAGAAAATTATGGTCGCTTATTGTTTTATCATTTCAGATAGGTGTCTTTCCTTAAGTTGCTTATGTCTGATCTAAAACTGTTCTGTTAAATTTGGTAGGAGTTCATAAACTGTATACTCTTTGCAGCTTTCCAAATGGCAAGAAGTTCAGCAAAATAGTAATAATCCAAATTTTTGTGATTTTTCTTTTTTAACAAGAATGATGTGACACGTAAGGATTCCCAATGAAATTACAGAACAGAAGATTGCAAATTAAAAGCAAATATCTTACAAAGCGATGTCCTTATAACAACTATGTCTGAATTTGAAGGATTGGGTCATTTGAAGGTTTATATTAATTATGAACATTAATATAATATGTTTCTTTTTACATGTTGAGAAAAATTACTCCTGTCACAATAAATAGTCCTAATACAGGATGAACACGCTTGATACTTGTATACTTAAAAGACAGCTATTTTTCAGTTAATATATGCTGTTCATCAGTGTCATTAAAGGATTAGCGTACTTTTGTACCGTATGTAAGGACAGCTTCTAATGCTACCCAATATGAGTAGTTTATTTTTGTTTGCTTTAATGAAGATGTTTCTTCTATAGAACATCCAAGAGAGAGAGACCTACGTAAAAGAGATGTGTGAATTATTTAAGGATAATATACCAGATTAGGAATTTTTAGTGTCAAAGAAACATTCTGGGCGCTTTGTCTGCATTCGTCAGACTCACCTTTGCATGCATTGAATATGGAAGCTGTCAAAAGTGTTGAAAGTCTGACAGATTTTTTTGAGCTAAGTATTTTATTTTTTGACAGAACAGTTTGGTTTCTGAGTCCTGCATCCTTGCTTCACTGAGCAAAGGATGCTGTTATGTTTGGCTTAGTTCATTTTGAAGTCTCCAGTGGTCATAACCCATAAACCAGAGTGACACAAGGCCATCAATCAACACACGATGACTGTTGTCTAAGCTTTGCATTCTTGAGGCTATCTTTGCACATGATGTTCAGATTGCAACTTGTGGAATACCAATCATTTTTATAATGTGATAGTGGAGATCTGAGATTGGAGTTCCTGCCCACATCTCCATGTTCTGAACATTTAACTGCTGGGTGACCTACCTGACAGCACTGTTTCTTCAGGCATGGTGTTTTCACATGTAAGAATGCCTCTAAATGTTTTTGAGCTGTACTTTAATGACATGGCATTCAACCAACGAGCCATGACCATTCCTGGGTTTTGGTGGCTAAATGGCCACACTCTGAAGGTGATTTTCTTCAGGTTCAAAATTAATTTTATTCTTTCTACTGTAATAGTAACTGGTAGTTACAATACAAGGTGAGTACTGGCATATATGCCGAACTTAAAATTTGGCAAATTAAAATAGTGATATAATCTGCATGCTATTTACATGTATCTATGCTCATTTCCAGGTTTTTGCCCTTCCGATTCTCTCCCCCATCCCACCGGGGAGGGGGAGGGTGAGCGAGCGGCTGCGTGGTGCTTAGTTGCCAACTGGGGCTAAACCACGACACCAACATGCTGAATTGTGATTTTATCATATCAGAAGGTTTGTGGCTTTTACTGACGACTCAGTTTAGAGAAATCTGCAAATCCATACCTTACAAGATGGCTGATTCCAGAAATCTGTTCAGAAATACCAAAAGCAGTTAAAAACTCTCCCCCCAGGACCTTCATATTTTATGATGGAATATAATTGAAATAGGATTCAGCAGGGAAATTAAGTATGTGGTTGATTCAAAACACTCTGAAATCCCATTATTTTTTATTTCACTGATTCTAGAAACTTCAGCATGTGGTTGAACTCAAGCATTTGTGTAAGTGCTTTGTTGTTTTGGGACCAAAAGTTTGAGGATAAAACAATTTTTTTTCTCTAAAGAAGCTATTCATTTTTTTCCTTTCATGCATAGCCTAACTGTGACTTTGTCGTGGTTTAGCCCCAGTTGGCAACTAAGCACCACGCAGCCGCTCGCTCACCCTCCCCCTCCCCGGTGGGATGGGGGAGAGAATCGGAAGGGCAAGAGTAAGAAAACCCACGGGTTGAGATAAGAACAGTTTAATAATTGAAATAAAATAATAATAATAGTAATAATAATAATAATGATAATAATAATAATAATAATTGTAATGAAAAGGAGAACGAGAGAGACAAACAAAACCCAGGGAAAAGAAAACAAGTGATGCAACCGCTCACCACCCGCTGACCGACACCCAGCCAGTCCCCGAGCAGCGATCGCTGCCCCCCGGCTAACTCCCCTCGGTTTATATACTGAGCATGACGTCATATGGTATGGAATAGCCCTTTGGTCGATTTGGATCAACTATCTTGGGCTGTGCCCCCTCCCAACTTCTTGTGCACCTGGCAGAGCATGGGAAGCTGAAAAAGAAAGTCCTTGACTAGTCTAAGCATTACTTAGCAACAACTAAAACATCAGTGTGTTATCAGCATTCTTCTCATGCTAAATCCAAAACACAGCACTATGCCAGCTACTAGGAAGAAAAGTAACTCTAACTCAGCTGAAACCAGGACAGACTTTTAATTTATCTTTCGTTGTAAGTAGCCTGCTGAACATGACCAATAAGCACACCTTTCTATTAAAAAGTATTCATATTTTTAAACCACAAAGACATACCTCTGTATAAGTGCAGCTATTCCTTTAGCTTGTCTGTCATCACTTGAATGATTTTTTAGCTGTGCTCGTCGTGCTCTCCTAGTCCTGGCTCTGCTGTAAACCTTATAATGAACTGGACTGTAGTGAATTCTGGGACTAATTTACACAGATTTCCAGTGACTCACTAAGGCTGGCGTGGCTGTTCGAAGGCGGCAGCTTCTGCTGGCTCCAGGGAGTTTTGTGCTTGGTGGTGAAGCTGTGGAGGGGCTGTACAACACCCAGATATTCCTGGGGTGTAGGGATGGGCTGTCTGGTGCTAGCATAGCATAAAGGTTATGTGGATCTAGTTGCCTAAGCATAGGAGTCTAACCACCTTGGACACCCCAATCTGGCCTCCAGCTGCCTCTCCAGAAGGGCAGAAATCTCCTGTGGGTCATATCTGTCATCCATGGGCAAACATCTTGGAAATATGCTAAATTAGCATCCGACTTGCCTGAAGGACTCTGTGCATGTAACTCAGACATCCCCTTAGTGTGCAAAGACAGTGGATACATCCCAATGCATGAAGGCAATAACTCTTGACAACTTAATGCAATTATGTGTGATAGTTATAGATATAAAATGTATTAAAACCCCTCCATCGTCTTCAAGAGCTGCAGGGAACTGATCTCAAGACTTAGCACCTGAAGCTGCTGTCCCAGAACAGCGTATGTAGGAACCGGTGACTGGTTTAACTTCTCATTTACCAGCTGGCAGCCAACACTTAGCAAATCTAATTCAGAAAGTAAGGTCGGGAAACACTCATATGAGGAGCATTCTCACACTTGTCAGAAGTGTGAGCACTTTGTGATACAACGAGTGCAGAAGTGGGTCAGAAATTAAGATTTTTCTATATTAACACCCCCTCAAAATTCAAAGCAAACAATCTCCTCTATTTAAGTGATTGGTGTTGGCAGGGTTTCCACCAGCATTTTTATAGGGACGAATACTTGGAATTAGTTGCTGTACAGTAGGATTGTGTACTATACACTACTTGTTTACTTTTTCAGCAGGTAAAGGCAGCCAGCACTGCCTTATGAAGATTGCCAGTGTGTCTCTAGCATCTACCACACGTCAGCAAGCAGGTAGCAGTGGGTTGGAGCACTTTCAGGAGGGCTGACCCAGGAGGAAGCATTCCGGCTACATTAAATCGAAGGGCTCCAGCTCTTGCCTGATGCTGTCTCAGTGACCTGGGCAGATCCACCAGATCCCTTCTCCTATCCCTAGCACCTGCAAGAAGTAAACCCAGCTGTGGGCTGCTGAAAGGACCAGGACTCTGCAATATATCACAGCGGATATGTGATGCTAAATCTGTAAGCAGCTTTTGTTGCTACTTTTATGTTGTGTTTTGATTGTAGGCCCACTCAAAATCCAGTGCAGAGGGAGTACAGGAGCAATGTATTTATAAGTAAAAGAGAACCAGAGAGTGATTCCTGGCCCAGCAAATACAGGCCTGCACTCAGGGCATCGGTTATGCTCAGGGGCTACCATGGGAGGAAGCCGGGTCTGCAGTACCCCAGCAACTTCCACGTGCCCTGGCTGCCATCCTGCATCCTGCCTCCGTGCCAGACATGGACCTGCAAGGCTGGGTTGGGGAGTACATCAGGCTTGTGCTTGCTCCTTGGCTGGGCTCCCTAATATCCATTCAGCCTGACTGTCTGCAGCACCGGAGTGGAGATTGTTCAGTATTCTCTTGAGCTTGGGGATCTAAAAATGATCATTAGCATTACAGTCCTCTGCCTTGGGAGTGGAGCAGCTGAGAGCTGGGAGGGAGCTAACGTTCTGCAAAAAGCTTTAGGACATCAGTGATGGACCCACTCCTCTTTAAAGACATAACAACACATTTGATTCCCACTTGTGGGAGACTCCCAGTAATAATCCTATCTATTTGTGTCAGGCATAAAAATATGTGGGATTAAATTTAGCAGGGAGACTGTAACTGTGCAGTAGTGTGATTTTCCCCATGTTAAAAAGTCGGTTGCAGCTGTGTTGCATGTTTCAAGAACTAATCCCACAAAGAAATTAAAATCATCCCTTTGCTCCAGAGACAACCCATTAGTGCTAAGAGGTACTGTCAGATGTACTTATTGGGCTCAAAATATAGGCATATACATGTGTGTGTATAGGCATATACACGAATGTGTACATGTATATGTGTATGTTGTGTAAGACTGAAGCATGCCTCAGGACTCCCCATTGTGCTTACTTTCCAGAAAAAGGTATTCCTAGCAGTTCCGTGGTTTAGTTCAGAATGAGATAAAGTACAGTATCATGCACTTTACATGTAACATACCAAATGAAATGAAATTAATCATAATCCTGTTTTTCCCTCTAAATTCAACTTATTTCTTGCTGCTTTCTCAGGTGGACTTGGTTTTCCCTTGCTAGGAAAAAAGGCACCACACTTCAGCAAGTAAAGGATGCAAACCTGTTCAGTTTGCTTGGGGACCAAGCAGCCGAAAGGTCCTCTGGGTAGTGTCCTGTGAGCACTCAGAGATATTCCAGTTAGTGGGCCACTATACTCACTGCATGTTCACTTATTCTCATGGTAAAACTTAATTTTATATTACCTCCCACGTCAGCCAGTTACTCATCCAGCTCATGTCACACAACAGTGGTAGCAAACCACAGGAACAATCACGTTCTCCAAGACTGAAATGAGATTTTTTTTTTCCAGTAAGGAAGACTGGCTGGCCTCCAAAGCTTGTCTGTCTCTATCTGATTTCCTGCCAGAGTCTTCTTGTGCTTGCACTCCTGCTCCTCTTTTAGAAGATCAGTACAGATACCTTCATAACCATGGAGCTGCTTTGTATGCCCTATTATTTCTTCATTAAATTCAGCCTTTTGTGTTTATGTCCCCACTGCTTTCCTCCTTAACAAGCTCTTAAATCACTGACATAGGATGCTGGGAGAATTGATGTAGGAACTTGATTATGAAATTAAAGCTTCCAATCCTAGAAACAGCAATGCTGCAGGACCCGCTGGATCTGGTGCAGATAGCCAGCGCTGTCAGGTGGCTCTTGCTGTGTGGCTGGAAATAGGTGTTCGTGGGCCCGCTCCCAGCCACGGCAGATATTAGAGGCTCCTTATCTCTCTCACTTTGCACAGTTTCCCGTGACAGCTGTAGCCACTCATCAGGTCCTGAATCAACCAACCTAGTTTTAGAAGTTTTTTTTTTTCTTCCAAAGCGATAGTTTCCCTTTGGAGCATGAAGCTTCTCTGAGAAGCATGCTCCGATACTCTCTGTTGGACTAGATGTTTGAGGGTTCACCAGCATTTAAGGAAATCCCATCCTAGTGGGGTTTAGGCAAGTGTCCTGGCAAAAACTGGATACCAGGGATTTAAGCAACTTTCAGTGCTCTGAAGGAGCTGACTGGCTCTTCTGAGACTCCCCAGCTGCCTACAGAGGCGATCACACTGCACATGGGTGCTCAAAACCTTTCTGTAGACGTGGCAGTAAGCTGCAAGACAAAACGATCATGGTTGGCCACTAATGATGTGTATCACATTGCCTGGAGAACAGTATGAAAGACCTAGGGATAGATTTGTGGTGGTGCTGAGCACTCACAACTGATGCAGGAGCTGATTGAAAATGTACTTTGAATGTACATAAGACTATAAAAGGCAGCTCTGAAAACCAAGAATATAGCACTATAGCTCTTTGATGGAGTTATCATCCATGAATTTAGATAATCCTTTTGGAACATATTTTTATACTTTTGATATCCCTAAAAAATGTAGCACTGAAGTCCACAATTTAATTACAAGTTGTTCTAAAAATATATTTCTTTAAAAAAAACTCAGCATGATAATTTCACAACAGGTCCTTCATTTTTCTTTTGAAGATTATTCCCTCTTCAGCGTCTTTGTACAGTCCATAAAGTGATAAGGCGAACATCTTTTATATCTGAGACAGACTCCATAGGTAGCTCTGGTTGGTCACCCAAGATTGATAAGCACAGCTTAAATTCTAGCTTTAGACACTCTCTGTGTCTGAGTTTCTCAAGTGTAAAACCAGAGCAGTATAAAGGTTGTAAAATTAGCACTGTTATTGCTCTTGATGGTCTTAGACACACAAGGAGAGAAAGATTTTTAGTATATTAAACAGTCCAGGAAGGGTTTGAGGTTATAAGCATCAGTTCTGTAAAGTCTATAAATGATTTAAAAAGATACTATAAGAATTTTTGAACTGCTGAATATTAACTTGCTAATGACTTTAAATGATCCATTTTCTATTAGCTCTAATGCAAGAAGTGGAGTGATTTTACAATATATATTTTCTTCACATAAAAACAAAATTTTTGCCTCATATACTCTTCTCATTGCTTTTTTTTCATGCACAGTTCTGAATCTAGAATACATCCGGGTGATTCCTTGGTAAATAAGAGACAGATACTTTTATAAGCAAGTTCTTTTTCTTTTTTTACCCTGATCTCACGTCTTGCCGTACAGGACCTTGAGGAAATGCAATTATTTCTGCCACCATCAGAGAAGCCACTTAGGTGTTTAAAGGTGAGCATTTGCTTAAGTGCTTTCCTGATTGAGCTTTTATTGCACCGGAGAGTTATCAATTTAAAAAAAAAAAAAAATCCCTCGTCTCCCTCATGATTCAAAAAAATCTAAAGAAACCGAACCCCGTACAGAGCAGTGTGACCTTTAGAAAACATTTCGTAAGGCATTTTAATGAAATGCAAAGGGTACTTCTAAAATCTTTAGCATTCATCAGCCGTTGCCTCGTCTGTCAAAACACCGAAGTTAATTAGGAACAGGAACAAAAAAACAACTAACAGGCCTTTGGGAGAGGCTCCATCCCGCCGCTGGCCCCAGTAGATGGCACTGTTTTGAATAATTTGAGTCGGGGCCAGCGATGCCTGCAGGATGCTCCCGGCCCCGGCCCCGGCCGCGGGGCGCTGCCCGCAGCGGTGGCGGCCGGTCGGTCACGGTACCGTGCCCGTCCTCGGCCGTCCTCACCGCGGCGGGAGAAGGTGTTTGCATTCTTCCGAATTAGAAACGAGTTAGTCTCGACGTTTTTGCTCTGATTTTTTAATCAAGAGTTTGTTACTAGCAAGAAAGAATAACCGGTAGCCCATGGTACAATCGTGACTGTGATTTTCTGTCTGCTGCTTGTACCTGTTGCTTCGCTTCGTAATAACTCTCCCTCACCCCGCCTTCACTTCATAATAACTCTTCCCCCCCCCCCCCCCCCTGCCCCTTTTAACAATCCCGCCCCCCCCCCCCCCCGCCTTATGGTTTTCAGCAAATTCAGTGTTCATTTACAAAGTCACAGAAAAATCTGCTGCTGGTGTCGGTGACAAGAAATATCCCTTCCTGATACCTTGTGAGGTGCTTTGGAGAGACCGTGTCTCTGCTGTGGGGTGAATTCATCCCGTACCTGTACACGTCTGCTGACTTGCTTCCACGGAGTGCCTCGGGGACCTAAATGCTCAATCTACAAAGGAAGTCAGGGACTGGAAAACTTAATTTTCAGGTACCCTATTGCCTAGTAAAAATCTCTGTCCTGATTTAGAAGCTCAGGCTTCCTTGAATGGGAGGAGCTTCATGTCAAACTGGACTTGGTGTTCACATTTGGGGTAGACAAAGCTCCTTTTCAGTTTTTATTTGCTATTTGTATTTGTGAATTCTCTTCTGAAGTTTGGTGCTTAAATCATGCCACTCTTTTCTGGTGAAAAAACAGGGATATTTTTTGGATCTGGAAGCGCTTTTTTGGCTGCTGGCTTTGGCTATTGACCTGACCTTACTCTGATTCCTGGGAGGGGAAATGTGGGTGCCCTCCCTACCTCCGAGCTGTAGCAAAAATAGACATGAGCATGGGGAAGAGCTTTGATATGAAGTACTGAAGGGAGTACTCAGCTTCCTTCCTAGGATTCTGGGATTTGGGGGACCTGTCTTTTAGTTCATGCTTGTTATCAAGCAGATGGGAACTCTGAAAATGGATTCTTTCCCTCTGTGCCACTGGGTATAGCAAACCACAAAGTTTCTGGATCCTTGTGCTGGAGGAACCTGCAACTTTTCTGCAAGTTGCCACAGTCATCTGGGATGAGCCCTCTCTATAGGGTAGATCCTTTTGTCTAGTCTGAGAACAGCATGAGGAATTCTTGTTTTCAGTCCTTTCTTTTGGACCCAGTCCTCCTCAGCTGAGGAACAAGTGCTGTTTTAAAGTGTTTTTTTCTGAGGTATTCATTGGCCTGTGGACTAGAAACTGGAGCTGGGCGACTGGTATAATCACTAGCCTATTGCCCAGATTACTCTCTCCAACACTTGGGCCAAGACCTATTAAGATAAATTATATAAAGTGGAACAAGTAGGATGGGAGGATCACCACTATACAGCCTTGTTGTAATTCCCCTTGCACGGTTGGAGAGGCAGGAAGAAATCTCCCCAGACAACTGTGGAACTGGATTTGGTGCTCCTAGCAAGTGGAAAGAGCATTTGTTTGGAGGTAGGGGTAGCCCCCTCCCTCGCAGGCTAGGCTGATGCCTCCTTCCAGGAGAGAGCAAGGCTGCTGGCAGCAGAGTAAACTTCAGCCCTACCTTTCTCCTTTGAGCCCCTGGTGTTCCGTTCAGGCAGCTCCCTGCTCAGCATGTAGGTTTTCATAGCTCCTACTTTTAGCCCTGTGCAAGATCCAGCCCTCTTTCCTTCTGCAGTTCCCAGCCTTCATTGTACCCTTTTCCCTCCAAGCACTGACTTTGCCTCTTCTTTTTTTTTCTTCTCACCACTATCTGGTTTTGTTTCTCTTCTTGGGTGGAAGACACAGAGAGATCATCTGTCTTCAGAAATCCCAGTTTCCCCATTTTTTCCCCTTTTATCCTTTGCTGTCAGCAAACCCCAGGGGCAACTTGCCAGCAACGTGCTGTGCAAGTGGGCAGGCTGTGGAAGGAAACAGCATTTCTTCTTCTGCTCAGTTTGGGTGCTAAGGAAACCAAAATGGAGTGAAATAATTCCTCTCTTATAGAAACCCAAAGGAAAAATACTCTTTGAAGGACCCATCCCCTGACTGTGAGGTCCTGGGGATTATATCCATATCAGGAGAAACCTGGTTAACAACGTCTGTTATTTCTTTCATAGAACCCTACTTAGTTTTGTGCATGATGCTCCATCTTGATGGTGCTGGCCAGACATGGAGGGGCGGTGAGTTGCCTTCACCAACTGTGCTCAGAGCAACTACATGGCCTAAACTGGGTAAAACATGGGCTTTATCAGAGGAAAAGGATAACTTCGGCACTTTTTTCTTAGAGCTTTCTAAAGGCTCAAGAAAAATAGCCTCCACTGAGCAGTCTCAGCTCCTGCAACATTTCTATTTTTAAAACTTCCAGTGGGAATTTGAATTGGTGTTCTCCAAATGCACACAATGGCTGGCTCGCTGTGCTGTGCGTCACCCTTCAAATACCCCAAACTAAGGCCAGCCAGTGCCCAGAGAACACTGGATTCTCCCCCACCTCTTTCCCCAGGCAAACAATTCCCTAAACACAAAATTTCAAACAAGTAAACCTGAATATTGTTCATTGCCATTTCCTACTGTGATAAGTAGTTTAAGGTCATCTTTTCTGTATTTACAATGTATGGCTCAAAATACAAACACCCTTTGTTTGTGCTTTGTTATTGTCTGCACCACTGAATGCTTTCATGGATATACGCTGCGATAAAGGATGGCTTAGAAATTCAATGTAAAAAGGCAGCCAGTGCCATCGGGGAATAGAGTACTCTACCAATCAAGACATAGCCTCCATTGACCAGGTTCACAATGTAAAGCTTTTTCTAAAATGTATTTAATGCGGGGCTGAAATTTATGCATCATAAAGGGACAAGACAAAAACCACCTTCCAGTCCTTTTCAGCCTTTGGTAGAAACTTTGATCAGCAATTTAATTAAATTGTCTGAATCTGTAAGGTCTGCTGCAATTTTGCCTGAAAGTGAAAACAGATACCTTTCTGGACATCCTGTTCTTACTTTTATTTCTGTACAAGAATGTCATGACATTTTAAAACCTATGGGCACTTTCTTCTCTTCCACTCCTTAATTGAACAGCATGATACATTTTGAACTGCTTCTTTACTCTGGTTCCCGAGTCTGAAACATGCCCAACACAGATGTCTCGCTTTTGTCATTCCTCTTCCTTCCCCTTTAAAAATTTGATCTCCAGGACAAACAGGTGAAGCTGGGAAAGGTTTTTCTTCAAAGCAGATTTTAATTCTTCTGTCTGTGATTGCCAATTGCAAAACATAATAAATGTGATTGCCTCTGGGCTTGAGAATAAGCCTCAGATATCCATTCTGGAACAAGCACTTTCAGAGCTACTAGGCTGCAATTATAGTTGAGTTAGCAGGTGTGAATTATTTAGTTAAGGTCAGGAACCAGTCTCCTTTAGAATAAGCAGGTTTCAGATGCAGTTTGACCATTTAAAATGTGTTAATTGCTTAACAGAGTAGGTTATCTCATTATGGGTTGCATTAAATTTTGTTGAAATGAGTAGATCCTTCATTTAAGATAGTTTTACAAAGTACTGGGGCATACATTTCTGCCCCAAGCAGAGGCAGTGTAAGGCAGCTTGGAAATATAAGTGATGTGTGTGGATGAGCTGGGTCTATGTATTATGTTGGCAAGACAGGGTGTGTGGATGGGGGAATAACACTAAATGATAAATGAAAAAATCACAATGCATATTGTATAGCATCTATGTGTGGTCATGACAAAAGTGTACAGTGTTGAGGTACCAGATTGAAAGAGTGGGAAAACCCCCTTCAGTGTTCAGTCCACCTGACTTTCAGGAAAGTAGGATGTTGTACTTCACTGTGAATGCACAAAATTCCCCCAAATTTCCCTGATTCAGTCACCGAGTTTTGCATGAAGTAGAACATCACTTCTGTTCAACAGGATCCCAGTGACCTTGGGCCTTTTTGTCCAGGGCTCAAATGCCTTTTTATAGCCTGTATACTTTTTGTAGTTTGTTTTTTCATGCATGTAATGCCCGCGCTTGTGTTAATATCCAGTGTGTGTCCAAACGGACCTGGTGGCACAAAATAACCCAGTGTGGTTGGGACCAGCTGTATAGGTGGGAGTGATGAAGTTTGAGGGTGCTGAGCACCAGACACGAGATGAATAGGCTGAAGCTTTGTGGACAACTGAACTTATTTTCTACAGCTCTCCCCTGCTTTACAAAAACAGTCTCCTCACTCATGGTCATGTCCCTTTCACCTTGATGTTTGGTAAATATCTGCCAGATGGGTTTGCTGAGAGAAACCTGCTGAAGGAGGAGTGAAGGGAGGGAAAATAACAAGGAGTTATGAATACTAACCAGGTAAATGTTGGAAATTGAACCTAAAACCTTAGTAGAAGAAGTTGTCCTGGCAACAGCATCCTGAAGCGCAGGGGTGGAGAGGGAGAGAGCGACACCCCATCTTGGGGCTGAAGCAGCAAGCTGCCAACGCTTAGGGAGGTGCCTAATCAGGGCTAATCACATCAGGGAAGCTGTTTGGTGATGGACTGCTCCTCTGAAGCTGCTGCTGAGCAGCCTGACTGTCACACATTATTCACTGTTAAACTGTTTCGTGAATAATTTTCAGTAGCCCAAGAGGGGCTCTAATCAGGTACAATGGAAGTCTTTCCCCTGACTTTGCCTCTCTGCAAGGATAAAGCCCTCGAATCATGCACTGCTGGCAGGCAATTCTCAGATGAAGGAAGAAGCTGAATTAGTTACTATTTTCCTGGTTCTTGCAGCCAGGAGAGCGGAGACATTGTGTATCATCTGCTGTGGACCTGGAAATGGGAAAGTTAAAATAGGTGTGCTGGACAGAATGCAATTAGCAGTATTATTTATAAGGGAAGAGTATTTAGAGTGTAGTATAGTCAGCTCCATGTTACTTATGTGAGGGAGGAAAGATGAAAGCAAAAACCTAGAAGAATTTTTCTTTCTGTTTGAGCATTCTTGTAAATAAAAAGTTATACTGGTAATGGCTAACTAGTTCACTGACTTCTCCTCCTTACAGTAATCACTTACAAAACGCTGGCTCTTGGTTTGGCACTCAAAAGGCCAGAAGATGTAACAGCATAAAGGGAAAGAAAAAAAGGTCAAATGCAAGAGCTGGAACGTGAATGAAATGTTGCTGCAGTGGAGCTAACTTGGCATCTCTATTCTGTCCTCTCTAACATATCCAACCAGACCCATGCCAACTTTGTGCAGTGCTACAGCATGGTGCCTGCCTGACTATATTGCTCTAAAACCAAGTTCACCAGGCTTATAGGGTCTCCCTGAATGCCACCATATCCAGAACCGTGTATCCCCACACCACCAACAGCTGGTGGCTATATGACTGTTGTTTCTTTCGGCAATTTACCGGGTACTTGGCTGAGATACTCTAAAAAGTGCTGTCGAGGGAGTTTGGTTTTCCTCAGTAGACCAAAGCACTTTACAACTTTGTTAGTAGAGCCTGCTGAGGCAGGCTATTCATGGTGCCAATAGAGGTGCATCTCCAGAAAATAAACAAAAAACCTAAGCATTAAAACCAAGAGAGCCACATACTCTCAGCTTCCTGGGTACGATGCAGGGATTGTTGCAAAATTATGTTGGAACTGAAGGAGCTAAGGAAATTCGTGGTTTAAAATTCAGCCCTAGTCAGCACTAACGACCAGAAATTTGTTACCAGCTGGTGGCTTTTCCAGTTTATTCCTTATGAAAGATACATTCATGAGTGTGAGATGAAAGAGGGGAAACACTTTCCTATTGCCATTTCTAATAAAGCAGTAAACATGGTTGAATGCCAGAATAAAGAGTACAAATTTGATTTTTCCTGCTGGAGCTTTCTGATGCAGAATCGAGTCTGCCTGGCGGCTAAATTATTGATGAAGGTTGCTGTTTTTAACACTACTGTATTGCCTGTGATGTGGTAAACATAACTTCTCCACAGGTTCTCATCCTGACTGCTGGCCAAATTTTATTCTTGATTGTCCATCTGTGGCTGCTATTAGCTTAGATAAGATGCACAGCCATAGCTCTGCAGGTAGTAATTAGGCACAATTTATTTTTGTCCTAGATACATCCTCAGTGGTGAATATGAAAATTTGCATAGAATAATTTTTCATCCTTAAATGTCAATTCTTCTCATAGTTTCTAATCAATAAATTGTGACTTGCACACAATACACACACAGAGAAACAACAAAGAATCAAAGTAAGTCTTCCCCACTTCCTGCCTTCCAGGTCTTCTTACCCTTTGATGCATTTATTTGTTGTACAGATGCATCAAAAACACATCTTGTGTCTGTCTTCTTTAGTCTTTGCCTATATAACTGAATAGGCATGGCAGGCATGATTGCAAAGGTATGGATTTATTGCACGCATAGGACAGCCGTAATCTAAATAACAATTATGCCATTAGCAAGCCTTGCGAGACAAGTGGGATGGAGCTGTGACTGCTTAAGGCACATTTCTTAGGTGCTCAGCAGCATCCTCACATCAGAGATCCATCCTCAGCCATTCAGCCTGGTAGCGACGGGCCATTGTCTCTTGCTGTTGCATTTCTCAGCGCTTTATTGCAAAATTGTACCAAGTCCATATTTGCTGTTTGACCTACCACAGTACATTTAACAAACTAACTTGTACTGATGATGACAAAAGGCATTTTTTTGCAACAAAGCCTTTGCCACAGAAGCCTTTGGACACACTCATAAGAAGAGGAAACCCAAGTGTATGCAGCCATATGAGAGTGTAGGGTACAAGAGGAGATGAACGTGGGTGTAGAGATCACTAACCATAAAAATCACAGCATGTTTTCCAGAAAAGATTTCTATTCTGGTAAGAAAAGCTACATCCTCTGTGGCAGAAAGCACTTGACATTATCATCCTGTTTCTGAATACAGGTTTGCAGCAGCCTTCTGATACAGTGTCTGCACTGACTTCCATGAAGATGCTCTTGTTTTACTCCAGGCCAAAGTCTGCCCCAGAGCTACAGTTTATAGAGCAAATGACTGGCATAAAGGCTCCTTTTGCTGTTTTAAACAGCAGGGAAGATATTTTTTTTAAAAGTCAGGCTTGTGGTTGATGAATAAAACATGGCTCAATGTGATGCCATTCAGCTAGGGAAGCTGTGGAATAATTTAAATTTTCTCACACATGGATTTTGTACACTGGTAAGGACTCATGATCGCATTGCTGCAAGTGTTGAAATCTATTATAAAATTGTGAGAATAACAGGGCACATAAGAAGTAACTATCATTAAAATTGAGAATGAATTGTTCCTGTTAGAGGAACACAAGTGCACTTATTAGGTGTACTTGCTGCCTGTAATGGGTGTATTCTTTCTTTGTGCAGTGTTTGTGGAAGCTAACAGCAGTAACAACCCTTTGTAGGTTAAAATAATAGTTCTTTAGAAAGCCTTTAAAGAGAGGTACATTGGCAGCATCAGAAAAAAATAGAAGGTTGCATGTCAATTATAGACTGGTTGGGTTTCAGTGGGCTCCCAGTGTGTTTCTGAAACATACGTTTAATCTGCCACATACCCTCAACTGATAGGAAGACAGTCCTTACTAGAATAGCTGTTTCAGCAGGAAATGCCTTAGAGATTCCTCAGAGCCACATTTTTCACTTTTGTTTTCAATTTTACGGGAGTCGTATCTCATTGTCCTGGAAGAGAGTCGTTGTTGTACCACTGCTTCGATGAGCTGTTAACTCAGCCACAGCTGCTAAAGGTACCCTGCAAACCCTTTTTTTTCCAAAATCAAGCCAATTGTAGCAACACACTGAACAGGCTGAGCGGTGATGTCAGCACATGCTTAAAACTAGCAATGGCCTTGGGTGGTTAGAACCGCATGCTCATTCAGGCATAGCCAAAATAATTGATGTTAAATAATGTTGTTTTCTTCTCCTCCTCTTTTTTCTTCTTTTTTATGAGTACCTCTGCATAAAACTTGATCATTCTGCTTTTTAAATATAGCCTTTGGAGTTCTCTGCATGCTACCAGCAACTCAGTTACTGGAGACATTTGATATGCTTATTATTTAGTTGAGGCAGCTTGTGATCTTTTCTGGACACTAGTACATACTGGCAAAGTATTTGTGAATTTATCTAGACTACACCTATGCAACCGGAGGTCAGCTATGCAAAGTTCCTCACAACTTTTCAGAAGTATGCTAGTAAACGATTAAGTGTATCGGTAACCCTAAGATCAAATAATGAATAAATAATTAAACAAAGGCAAAATTCAATATTGTTATTTTTAAAGAGCTGTGTGTCTTTATCACAGTTGTGAGGAAGAAAAAGATGCAGCCAGACAGTGTTCATTGCTTTGTGAGCATTGGGTGAAGCTGAGGACAGTGCGATTGGTTTTAACTGGTATAATTTATGCCAGTTAAAGTGGTTGCAAGATGGGACCTGAGGGATCATTTTCTGTAAGTGAAAGAAGGCCTTTCCTAGGTAAGGTCGAGTGGTGTCTGGTCTTTCTAAAGCAGTAGCATATGTGGTGACACCAAAGAGTCCTGACAATTGCCTTTGGCTCTACAAGAGCTTTTTTTGCCTATTTGATCTCTGAATCCTTGTCTGGACTCAGAATACTCATCACATTAAAATTTAATATTTACCATCTAATTTAAATGGTCAGAAGCATTAAGTAGATTTGTATTATCTTTACATTTCAGTCCAGAGTAGTTTTCCACAAGTTCAGTATTACTTTCCCCCTAAATAGTGTGAGAGGTGGTACAGAACAAATGTAGCACAAGCCCTGCTTTCGTAAGTATTTTTAGGAAAAAAAAATAGCTCTAGTGACTGTGAGAAAAAATACTTGTTATTTCTTTAACAGAAAAATAGCTTTTGAAGTGATAGATTACTTGCACTAGAGAGCCAGATGTTAAATATTTCATAGTTTCTTGTTGGAATCAAAATACGCAGATGTGCAGATCTCTTTTGTTGCTGACAGCTAGTGATGGCCTTCACAGATTAAGAAAAGTGGTATCAGTCCCACCTGTCACCTGAAAGGGACTTGAAGAGCAAGTTACTTGACAGGTGTTGCCAACACACAGTCCTGAAACACAGGGGTGTTTATCTGCAGCAACCTACTTACTTCATTCCCTTCTAAATGAACACTCACTGGTTTGAGACTTTTAAACCCTCCCCTCCCTGCAACAAATATATATGTATTTGCAAAGCAAGCACAAACACACAGATACTGACACATTTATATGTTGGACATTTTCCTCCCAGTAACATTAAAACTAGTTTGAGTAGATTTTTAACTAATATTTCTTAATCCCAAGTAGGAAGAGGTAGATGTATAAATAGGAACATGATTATCATGGGAAAGAGCGAGCGGCAGTCATTGAGTGCAAAAGTTGCCAAGATGACAGAAAAAAATAATGGAGGGAAAAAATATTTTCAGTTTGATGTCTTTATCTTTATTGAAGTCATATCTCTTTCACTCTCCCCAAGAGGTTACCTATGACCAGTTAGTGAAAGATATGCTAACTTTACCCTGATTTGGATTTGCAATATGTCAATAAAAGAGTAAACAAAATGGATGGTAACTGGAGAAAACAAAACAAAGAGAAACTGCAACAGGTCTACAGTCATGCATCTCATCGTGTCTTCCCTGCAGATTGGTAAGATCATTTGTTCTGCTGCAGCTGTAGCCCATGATAAGATTGTTGCATATGATGTTACGGTTTATCTTTAATAACGGTGCTTTTCCAGCTGTCCTGGATAATACCCTTTCCTCACTCTTTTCTGGAGGACAGGTTGTAACACTCTCCAATTACTGCCATTTTTTTTCTCCCTCAGTTAAATAAACACAGTGTTTATAAGGGCAGTCTCCAGTTCTTCTTCTGTCCCATCCTTGATCCCCCCCAATTCACTTTCTGTCTCTCATGAACTGCTGAAACAGCTCCTGACAAAATCTCTCATGAATAACTCTTTTTAGCCAAAGCCCAGAACTGCAACTTCTCTAATTGACTCCCAGGTATCCCACAGCCCCTGCACCAGCTCACACTGGGAGGCAGCATGAATAGTTTAAAATTACCTGCAGCCCTTTCTCCTCTTAGAGAGCCTGCGTGAAGCCTCACCTGAGATAATTGTAGCTTGCCAGCTTAAACTGTAGGTCTACATGGCTCTGTTCATTCTTTGCTAGTTTGGTGTGCAGAAATTTAAGGGAGAGTGGCTTTATGGGGAGCTGAGAAAGATCTTTTTACTTCATGAGAAATGCATGGACTTTGTCAAACCCTTGGTCTTCATCAAGCTGTGGGTTTATTTTTATTTGACAGAAGGAAAGTAATGTGAGAGTTTGGCTAGGGTTAGTGCCTGGATGTTGGTTTGGTTTAGAAAGCTGAGGAAGAAAAACAAAATAGGTGAGAAAATCAGGATATCTAGGTGTTTGGAGAAGAGAGATTCCGGAGCAGTGATTTACTTCTGCATTGACTGACTATATGTGAGAGGGCTCTCAAGGAGCGACAAATAGCAAACTGCCTACCACTGTGTGTCTTGTATTTAAGTGATTTCATTTTGGCATACAGCAATGAGAACATGACTGAGCAAAGAGAAAGAGAATTGACTGTGACTAAGAAAGAAAATCAGACTGAAGATTGAAAAATGCTAAACCAGTGAGAACATGATTGTACAAGACCCAACCCCACCGAGAGGCAACTAATTCATGGCGGTAGCCTCCCACAAGATGCTATTCTTTGCACAGAGTTTAATTTGCAAATCATCTTTCTTCCTCTGCTGATATCCTGCAGTGTAGCCCCCAGCCCCATCAATAAAAGATGTGGTAATGAGTCACACATTCATCGCAGTCATCACATCCGCAATAAAACATCAGCCCTCTGACAGTTTACAAGATACAAATCATATCAGCATGCAGCTAAGCTTGAGACTACATAGGAATAATTTAGAAATAAAAAGACATTAGATGGTGTAATTGTCTCTAAACCAAGTATTAGGCACTGATAAAATTCAGATTTCAGTTTGTAAGTAAAAGACATCTGGGCACGCTAAGACTGGGAATGTTGGCTCTGCCCTGCCACAAGAAGCAGCTGCAAATGCATTGAGTGTAAACAGAGGAGTCAATAACGCTGTGTTCAGGTACACCCTGTTTAGGCTTGAAATGAAACATCTGGGCCTTCATTCAACAGGTTTCCAAGAAGCAGGTTACTGTTCAGATCTGAAGCAAACTAGTCGTGACTTTTAATAAACCTTTCCTGTGTCCTACTTGTTACCTTTGACATGCAAAGATTAAACTCTTATTTGTAAACTGATAGGCAAACAGAGCTCTGAAAGCACTTTCCCCACAGACATCTTAAAGATGATTTATGCCATTTTTGCCTGTGTGTCATGCAGTAGAGAGAGACTACTTTGTTATTTATTTTATTTATGCCGTTTTGTTTCTGAGAGGAGAATGAGAAAATACATTCATCAGAATTTCTTATGCAAGCTCCCTGCAGGCCTCAAAGTATTCTGAGAGGAATCAATACACAAAATGAGATAATTATTTCAGTTTTGTATATTAAAAAGCTTTGTATTTTTTCTGCCTATAGAAATGCTGTTAGACTGGTCAAACCTTTCAAAATACTAGGTATTGAAAAATAAAAGGATCAGGAGATGAGTAGCTTGCATACACACTGTGGATACCTGTTAATGTATCTTCTGGAAAAAAAAAAAGTCATTTATACATCGAAGAGCCTGTCATTATTGTTGGTTTTCCTGAATTAAGAGTGTTGTTTCTTCTGCCTAAAGCTAGTATTCCTGTGAAAGCTAAAACAGTGACAGAGATGTGTCATACCACATGCACAGGTGTCAGTACCTGTGGACACAGAAACAGTTTTGCTTTTCATTTCTTGTGTCATACGCACACAGAAGAAGGAATGGCAGGAGTGTACCTCCAGCGCGGAGGTACCACGGGTAGGTCCTAATCAGTCTTAATCGGCTCCAGACTAAACCACCTACATTTAGGTACAGGCATGCAGTTTTTTACATGTGGTCCAAGGGCATGATTCGGTTGCCTAAGCATAGGTGAGAAGCCTTAATTATCCTGCTGGCCTCCGGTGGCTGCCCCGGAGGGGAGGGGGTCTCTGGCCGGTCCCGTGCCTGCTGTATTTACCAGCCCCCCGAGGGAGATCTCAATAGCAAGGCTTTGCAAAAGGGATGGTGCTTGGGCAGCTGAATCAAGCTCCAGGTCTCCACCAACTCAAATGGCTGCTTCAAATCCTCGCTCATATGAATACATTTACATGTAAATGCCTAAATTTAAGTGGCTTAATCTTAAACTGAACTGTACCTGTAGTCTGGCTCCAGGTGAGCTGACTTGACCAAGCTGTTTGGGTAGCCAGTCATAGCAGTTGCTGTATCTCACGACACTCAGTGATACGCACACATGCTTGGAAACATCTGTCTTAATTTTGTTCAGAATCACATTTGACTTTCTTCCTAGTGTTAGGCAGCTCCCTGCTCTGCAAATATTCCCCCCTGAAATCAGTAAGACTTCTTGTAGAATGAGGTACCCCTTCGGGTTCAGAAAAGTTTCATACCTGCTTCATGGGAAATACCACCTGTGTGAGGGAATTAGGCGAGTTTGGAAAGAGCAGTAGCTGTTACAGAAAGGTAAATATTTACCAAGCATTTCCACATACTCCAGTTCTACCACCTTCGTTGATGAATTAGCAGCCACTGTGAGCCCAGGCAGCCTGTGCCACTTGTTCCCAGCCAAGGCAGGGACTCTTCTGGTTTTGAATTTATGCATGGGTTCAAACAAGTTTGATAAGCAGGTTCAGGATGACCTTTTCAAGTAAAGCCCTCATCCCTGTTTTGAGGGAATCTATGCTGAACTGAAGTTTGAAAACAGAATGACATAAAATTAGTAAGTTTACTGGTTTGCTGGAAAGCTATGATTTGATTCAAAGGTAACCTGAGTTTGAAAAGCATTGGATTCCAACTTCATAAAATGCAGTTGTGTTATTTCATATACCCTGTTTGATTACTGGGTGATAATAGTAATCTGTCATAAAATAATCTGAGATATTAAACATTTGTTTCCCTTCATGAGATTGCAGCCATTTTATTTCTGTTGTTTTCTATGTTAATAATTCCATTAAAAATAGGAGAAAGCCTAACCTACTGGGTAGTACTGGTGCTTTCTGGTTTTACTTTCTACTGAACCAGGCTGTGTTTTAGACTGTATGGAAGTTAGCTTGTTGTGGGAGAGCCTTATATTTGCTTCCAGACATGTAGCAGTAAGGAGTTTATCCGCTTCTGAAAGGGGGTAGGCAGCGAGTTGCCTATATACTTTGCTCTTCAGTTGGAATCACTAACATAGAAGAGCTGGATTAGTAATTCCTTGTAAAATGAAAATAGCTATCTGTCTTTTGGAAAGGAAGTATCTCAGAGAGGAAAATCAGGTGGTTATTGTGTTTCCACGACTCCTACGAATTAGAGCATCCCTGGAGGTTTCTTTCAGACTGGAGTAGTTTGTGCACTGTCTCTTGCACCCATCTGCACGTGATGCCAAACCCTGGCTCAGCTGGGTGAAGGAAACCGAGCCAGTCACTTTCTTACAGTATGTAGTGCAGGCAAATTGCTAATTCTTAAACACTAGCATGATTCAGACCTAACTGGGTTTCTGTTATAGGTACAAAATGTTAGTAGCTAAAAAAAATACAAACTGCTTCCTGCTGTCACCAAATGATGACCACGTTTATTTTTAAATCAGGCTTTGAAATCCATCCTCACTGCACACACCTAATCAGTTTTCCAATAGGAATATTTGTGCTCCAGTTAACTGATAGTCTTATTTTGATGCCTTATTATTGCATTATTTCTTTACTGGGAAACCTTATAAAAGCAACACAGATTTTGCTACTGACTTCAGTGGAGCCAGGTCTTCACTCTTTATTTACAGGCTGATACAAGACTCCAGCTCTCATGGCTACTGTGAAAAGCAATGGTTGATATGAATGACTATGAATCAATTGTGGGAACTGAGAGTACAGTGGTAGGAAAACATGCTTCCTGCTGTGTAGGACAATCTTATTTTACCTCAGACACCTGTGCATTTCTGAACTGACTCTCATTCAGTCATTGTAAGAATGCAAAATTGTCAGATAAGCTATGAATGTTTTCCACTATCCTAGTTGTCTGTTGCAGCTCTTCACAATTTCCTGGACAGAGCACAGATGGAGGCTCAACAAGTAGCTGAGCAACCTGGGAGGAATAATGCATTGATCCCAAACTAAATGTATGCTTTTGCTATTTAGTTTCTCAATATTCAGTTTTTGGATTACATTTACTTCAAATCAGTCTAGAGAAGACAGACCTGCTTGTGTATGGGGTTGTATATCCTACACAGTGCTTAGTTTGAAGCATAATTATAAAAAGGTTTCAAATTCCCTTTTAAAGTCTGTCTAAAGTGTCAAATTTCTGGTAACTCACAAGTCTGAGGAATACTTTTTCTTACTAATGAGTGAACTTAAGGAACTTGTGGCTTGCAGGAGCCTTGGAAAGTTCAAATACTCATCACATAGTGTCTGGTGACCACTCGTCTTTTCTCATTAATTGTGTCAGTATGGCGAAAGCACATACTGAACATTCCCCATCCACATCAAAACCACGAGTCAAACACCTTGTAGTATCCCCATGTCAGAGTAGACATGCTGCTTCTGTACAGCATTTCCAAGCTAACTGGCCATCAGCAGTAACATTTTTGTTGTGCCATTTAAAATTTTCCTCAGCTGATTATATGAAACAAACAATAAAATGAGAGCTATCCTGTTTCTTACAGATGTACTTCAGTACCAACTCCTACTGACGTTGATGCTGTGTCTCCTGCTAAAGCCAGTGGTGAGATTTGGCAACTGTAGTTGACAGGTAAACACTGGCATTTACTGATAAATATGCATTTGTTAGAACGTCTCTGTGTCGTCCCATGTAGGCACACTGAAAGCTGAAGGTAAGTATCTCACTGGCATGCTGGGTTTTTTTCAGGCTTGAATAACCTCATCTAATATATTGAAATTAGTTTTCTTGAAGCATATTTATTACTTGCATTTTCTGCAGATGTTTTTGCCTGGCAAATATCCAAATCTTTTTGTGTGCATACGTTGTGAAGCCAAATTTGCCATTTTTTCATATTAATGTGATTTTGTTCTATTAGCTTAAATTCATTAGTGCTTTTTGGTAGCAGACTGTGAAGGAAATACAGTTCAAAGTCCTAGACCAAATTGAACATGGTAAAAAAGCTAACAAATTACCTGTTGTAATTCATCATAATTTTTCTTTTTACCTAGGACAAAGCAAGGAGGTTGCAGATTGTCCCAGTCAGTGTGTTACTGTGCTGAAGAAAGGATTTGCTGTTAGCTGTTGCTATCAGGAGATCACAGCTTGGACTGGGGACCACGTCCTGGGAGAGCACTAGGTGCTGAGCTCCTAAAATGGTCACCAGCAGTCGCTTTGAATGGTGATGACCTCCGTGCAGGGGACGGGGATCCTGAACAACCCCATGCAGAGGAGACTGGCAAACAGCCCGCTGAGCCAGACTGTCCTCTGCCTCAAAGAAGTGCCTTTCTCCTCTGGGAACTCCTTGAACAAAACTCCTGAAAGTAAGAGCCCGTGCTCATTTTTATTCTAAGTAGAGCAAGGGGTCATGGTTGTATAATGCCACCAGAGGAAGCGTCTTTCCTCTTCCCCAGTGGTAAGCTCAGTGTTCAGTGCAGTCATCTGTGACGTGATGGACCGAAGTTCAACCCCTTCTCCTGTCTGGTGGGAATTCAAAGGCGCATCTTCTGTCTTTAAGGAAAGTCCCTGCATAGCCCACTGGCTGTACCAGTCCCTGCTGCAAAAAAACATTTTATGCCTCTTGCATAAAGACTGTTCATTATAATATTAGAATGTGCCTGAACAAGCCCCAGAGTAGGGCGAATGCTCTGTTTAACTCTAGCATCATGATGCTGGCATCATTTCTTTGTGCTGGTGTTTCCAAAGGAAGAGCAGGTAAAATTGTCTGTCTCCGAGAATGGCTTTTACATTAGTGACAAGCAAGGAGTGGGGAATGGAAATTTGAACCTGTTTACGTAATTGAATAAAATGTTTTTTTTTTCCATATCCTAGATGGGTATTTTGGTTACTGGTGTTAAACTGCAGGGACTTTGTGTAGCATCTGCACTGGGCATCATGAAACAGGCATTTTTGGTGCATTCCTATTAGCTCAAATCCATCGGAGGCAGAGGGAGAAGAACCCAAAGAATATAGGAAATGCCCTGCCAGGTTTGATGGGGGTCATGGGCCCAGGGCTCGTGCTGGGAGCCTGGTCTACCTCAATCCCCCCTCCTCAGGCTCCTGGCCATCCAGAGTGGCTGTGTTAGGGATGTTAGAGCATACCCCTGCTTTCAGGGTCCATTTCTGGATCTAAATTCTTTTGAACATGCCGATACTGTCCGCCCCCCCGCCCCCGTGCAGAAGTCCTCTACTAAGCGTATTACGTGGGTTTCTTGAATTCAGGCTGGAGCTACGCACTGCTTCGATGGAGCCCTGCCCTGCCGTGACAAGTTGCTGTACCTGTGAGCCCGTGTGGACACGGAGGCGTCGGGCTCCCGGGGGCATTGATTTCAGCAGGTGAAGCACGGACGGAGAGTCACTGTGTAAGGCGAGATGACAGCCATGGGATGGCAGCTGGGGTTGCTATTTTGCTTCTAGGAGTCTGATTTCCACCTCAGGACTTGATCTCTCTCTGAGTTCCTCCCCGCTCCCTCTCCTCTCTTGAAGGGCGATGCTGTGTTTCCAACTGTTCTTTCAGCAGGGAGACAATTAAAGACTCCAAACACAGCCGATGAATAAAGCCTTGGGTTTTTCTAGTATGAACCATCACGTGAGGGAGAGAGGAGAAGAAGTGGCTGTAATCAATACATTGCTAATTAGGCCTTGCTCCCTGTTCAGCCTCATGTGGCTGTCTCATACTGCCTTGTGTGCTTACGGGAAGCAGGAGGGAGAATTTCACTTAAACATTCGATTAACTCACTATTCCTTTCTTTCTGACTGAAATGGAATCAGCATGCAAATGCCGTTCTGTATTTTATTTTTTTGCACTGACAGCGTAGCTACACAAAAAATATTATGACCTGCTGCTGCCAAATGCAACTGAATGAATTATTCTGAAGCACTCCTGAGCCTGTCTTTGTCACAGTCTCCTATTTCAGTCCCTGTCATGCACTGTGCCTATCATTCATTATAGTTGATGGGTTGAGGGCAGAAAGGTGTCTCTCGTCTTGTTCTCTGGAGAATTTCATCTTGGCTGTCTCACCTTCAATCACTGCTAATAGCTCTGCTGGCACAAATTCAGAAAGGGGCTGTGAGGAGACAATGAAAATATTTCACAGGGTGTTTTATATTTTAATAGCTAGTTTTAAAAAATGAATTTGCTGGAGCAGACCAAAATGAAGATTGCTTAGAGAGATTTCTCTTACAAGCCTTTTAATTCAATTTTTTATTGTTATTAATCTTTAAGCCCTTTGCATTCTTGTTGCTTTTTTTCCTATGAACTGCCATAAAGATTGGGTTGTACTTTGATTAACTAATGACCATTTATCTGATGAATTCATTAGGATGATTTACTGTTCAGTGAGTACTGTGTTGGAGGAAAGAACAAAATAGCACTGGAGCTTTAGTATAGTATTTCTGTAGGATGCTTACCTAAATTTTCAACTGCTGCCTCTACCTTGCGTTTTAAGCACATTGTGGCTGTGTTTGTGGCAGGTATTCTGCCACTGCTCTGATGTCCTGCAAAGGTCATAGCAGAAGAGTGCAACAGAGCTCACCATCTTGGCAGGAGCACAGTGGATAACCCAAGTGAGGATAGAATTGGTGTACTGGTCTTAAGATTTTTAGATTGTATTTACTATTGCTTTCTTGTGTGAAAGGGGATTCCTGATCTGGCTTTCTGACCTCTCTGTGCCACTAAATATCTACCTGAAAACACAGAACTGACGATCTAGTCAAGCTATTTGGGAAACACAATAGTGTGGAAATATTCTTAAGTATTTCAGTAACTATTTTTTCAAACAACTGTAATTATGTGCATGAGGTAACAGATGCATTTAAGCATCCTTAGACAAATATATTTTTTTCAATCCTTGTTAGGTTACTTTTAACTATACAAATAAATATCAAGTGACCAGGTATCAATAAATGCAGAGAGCACTTTACATCAGCGGTTTGAATTACTTTTTGCTTTTATGTTGCTCTCATTTCCATAAGCATGCAGGTTATAGCGCATTGCTGGAACAAAGGCAGACATCTCTGTTGATATCAGTATAACCTGCGATTTGGTTTGATTTTTGCATCTACGTGCCATTGTTTTTCAGGAGTAGTAAATTGGAATTGTGCAAAAACTGGACTAGAAGGATGCTATTAAAATACTGGAGCAAGACTGGGAGAGACAGGCTCCATTCCTGGCTCTGTTGCAGACGTTCTTTGGCAAGGTGAGCAAATCATCTTGCATGACTCTTGCAAGATATATCTTTTAGTACATGGGACACCAAACAGGTTGAAGACCGTCATTCCTCCTGCCCCTCTCTGTTCATAGTCTCTCTCAACTCTGTTTGCCTGTGGCTCAATGTGATTGTCTTCTCAGTATCAGAATGCACAATGAAAATAAAATACGGATCTGTGCATACTTTCCAGAGCGGTATGTAAAACTTAAATCTGGTTTGAAGAAAGTTTTGGTAAATAATTAGTTGCTAAAGATGATTTGTAAGAAGACATCAATGACTTAAGTAACAATCTCTATTTCGTTATTTGTCATGTTTTATTACAATTTAATTGCTTTGAAACAAATTAGACATTGTATGTTGAAGCCTTTTTAAATTCACTGATTGAAGTGTTACCTTTTCACGCTTCATTTTTTTTCCCTGGATTACAAGATCAGGATTTGTTTGGGAAGAAAACAGGGCATTTTTATGCTAGACTTGATGAAATCATTGTCTGCAACTGTCAAGACAAAAATGACTTGAAGACAGATCATCTTGTTATAGGAGGCTTGCTTCAGCAGTCTGGAACTTACAACCAATTTAGTTATGTCAAGGCATTAAACCTCCTTTTCAGTCAAGACAAGGTGAGAAGTAGTAAATTAAATATGTTTTATCCAATTTTAATGGTGACTATTTTTGATTTAGTTGCAGAAACAAGCAGTAAAGAAATCATGTTAAACGTTGTAGTTGAGGAGTCTAGAGATTAAAATATTCACTTCATGACTAATGAAAGTGCTAACTGAACATTTGCCCCTCATGTCATCACTTTCCAAGGGAACTACTAATGCTGCAGTTATTTTGCTGGTATGTCACTGAAAGCTGTGGTCCAGGAGCACACCCGGTGAGCTCTGGCTGCTCATGGGCTTTCAGGTCCTGGAGCTGCAGGAGCCCAAAGCAACCCCCTGACACACACAAGGTGTGGGCAGGGCCTCCTCAGCACCCTCTCTACAACCTGGTGCTGTGCTGCTTGCCGACGCAGATGGAGCAGAGCTCCTGCTGTATGTGCCAGGCAGTCTGACTTGCCGCTCCGTATATGTCATCCCAGCAAAGGGATGGGTTACTGAGGTTTTACCCACACGTGGCGTATACTGTGTCAGTGGCATTTGTTGTGGTTTCTTTGGGGTACTCGCAAATGAAAACAAAGGGGAAGGGGTGCAGAATGAAATTTGCCTGTCATATATGAAACTCAAGACCCCCAGAATACAGATTTGATGATTAAAAAATATGCAGATTAATTAACCTCCTGTTTGGGCCATAGTAGAAAAACTAGCAGAAGTCTTAGGAAAGGTATTTTTGACTTCAAAAAATACCAATCTCTAAATACCTGTTTAGGCAAAGTCTTCGAGAAACCATGAAAATATGAGGCAGCTCTTCTAAATAATTACATTTTAACAGGGGATAGAATAAAATTCTTTCCTTGCTTACGTTGTGTGAGTAAAACCGCATCTCTGTTACATGCAGATGACAGAGAAAACAAGCCCACTGTTTGATTAGAAAATGTGGGTTCTGCGTCCGTGGTGGTGCCTGAGACTATGTTTATCTAGATTCAGCAGTCATAAAATTGTTTTATCTTGTCATGTGAACTTATCTAAGAGAATTTCACTCAGAGCGAGATAGGCAGAGGTCACAATCTCTGGAAAATGCTGGATCGTCACTTCTAGCAACTTCCACACCCCTCACCCCACGTTTCTAATCTCACTAATGGTATCATGACCGTTCCAGCGCTTATGGAGCTCGTAACTGGAAGGCTGCACAGAGACAAATACATACATTCAGGCACAGGCAATGCTACTTCTATTCTGGTTCCATTGGAAGGGGCTTGAGATGAGTTATTCTTGTCCTCTTCCATTAAGTATTCCTCTGCTTAACAGCACAAATGTAATTAAGATTGTGGGCCTCATGGCTCTTTTTAACAGAATTAGGTCTCATGACTCACTTGGGCATTATCTGAAGAAAGTCTCCCTATACAAAATGACTCAATCACTAAGATTGCTATCTGGCAGCATGCCAAGCTATTAGGACCCAAAGAGCTAGCATTTAATCTGATTCAGGGACATCTTTAATATTTTCTGAACATCCACACAAGCCTATTCCAAACCTTTTTTCCTCCAAAAAAAGAAGTTAAGAATTTATTTTAGGCACACTCTGCACTCTGAGATGTCTTACAACGTTATTGATCCTTTTAAAGTAATTGCATTTAATTCTGAAACATTTTGCAAAATTTCAGATGAAAAAATAGTGCATACAAATTAGGACAAAGTTCAGGGCAGTGAGAAGGTCACTGAGCATTGGAGGCTGAGACTACCAGCAGTTTCATTGGTTTTGTCATTTTTCCTTTTTTTCCTCTCTTGAATCTCAAGATTGAGTAAAAGAATTGGGTCAGACTAAATATCCATTATTCAATCTCCACCATCATATTCAGTTGCTAATGCTTAGGAAAATGTGGTGGGAAACAGCAAGCTTTCTTGTAGTATGCTCTTCCAGATTCTGAGCATAGGTAGTAGTGGGACTTTTTGGCTTGAAGGTTGTTTATATTTAAAATCTCCCAGTGGATTAATCTTCCCTGAATTGATTCAACTGTTTTTGATCCCACTTTAAGCTTCTATGGCATTCAAAATACGCTTATTTACTGTGCCAAAAGGTAACCGATCTTTTGGTTTGACACCTCCTATCTGAACATTTAGTAAGTACTTCATAGTTCTTTCATTGCAAGCAATAGGAAATAGTTGTTTGCTATTAATTTTTCCATGCTTTTCATGGCTTTTTGGCCCGTCTGACCCCCTCCTCCCAGAGATCCATGTTCCAGTTTGAAGAATTGTAGCATATCTAGCCCATCTCCCAAGGGTGAACAACCAACATGTCACCCAAGGCTCCGAAGACCTGCAGCCTATAGCTGCTGCAGAAACTTTGGGATTGTCCAGACAGGAGCTTGTCTTCCAGTGAGAGGAGAAGAAAAACCTGATAATGCTTGCTATGACTATATTCCTAAAATCGGTCATTTATATCTGTCCTGAGATGATACTTGCATACAAAAGGCCTAATTTTCAAGCATGCTGATTTGTTACCAAAAGTCGATGAAGTAAAGAGGAAGTGCGGGTTCTTCTTGTACCTCTGCAGAGGTGTCTGATATGACTTTGTCTGTCCAGTTGTAGATACTCAGGCTTAGAAATGCTGCCAAGATTTTAAGTGTGTTCTTCCTGTTAGAATTATTGCCACGATTTATTATTTCTCTGCTGATTGCCAGAAAGCTGATATTTCCTCTCTGTAAAAGGAAGAGGGAATAATTAATAATTAAATTAACACAATGAATCATTATCAAAATAGTTTCTATCAAGTATAAAATTTCTCATGGCGATAAATACTGAGCAATGTCATTCTTTATATTTGTTCTAGCCTGACAGAGGCAAACTCATCTTCATTTATGATAAGTCACTAAATGCCATACATTGTTAAAATCAGTACGGTGAATTTTTGTTTGTCTAAAAGGAAGTTGTGTGACATGACACAGAACTTTATGGAACCTCAGTGGATATAAAAGAATATAATAATACCTATTCAGTGATTATGCAAGGTCCTTTTAATTGCTGAAAGAGTTTTGCTGTGCACTGGTGCTGAAACTACATCATAGCCCAGAAAGTTATTAAATATTTGGCAAAAATTTCTAGAAAAGCTGTTCTCTTAGGGTTTAAAGTAAGCAACAGCTGAATGCATGCAACTTTAATATGTTAGTTCAAGAAAACACCGGCTGCTGCCCATTACAGCTACTCTAGAATATTTGTGTGATGGATATGCTGCACCAACAGACACTCACATACAGCTTGTGAACAGACCCACCTGAAATAATAGACTCTGCCCATTAACTTAGATGTTAGGCCTGTGCTTATCCACTGCTGAAATAGGACCAAGATGACAAGGGGTTTTGTGCTTGGAGTAAATACCGAGAAAGTTTAAAATAGTAATAATTGTTCAATTCTGGCTTACCAGCAGGGCCTGGTCCATTGTTCAAGTCAATGAGTGAAAAATCTGCACTCTCTGAAATAAATGGGCACTTTGCCATTGACTTCAGCGGGGCCAGGGTTGGAATACGTGGCCTGTAGAATTATTAAAAATGTTTCAGAAAAAAAGTGGCATTATTGTTTCTGATTTATGAAGAAGAAAACCAGAGGCACCAAGGTAAAAGACCAATAATTCCTAGACTCTGAGCCATGAGCTTTCCTGGCTCCCTGGATAGAGAGGCACAGGCATGGTTGTTAAGAAGAGTGTGTAAAGCAAAATGCAAGCATAAAATATTTGGAAACTTCACCACCTGGCACCGAAAATACAAGGAGTCAGTTGTCTAACAGCGTCATTTGTTTTTCCCCTTCATGAATCTACAAAACACTTTAGATAGATGTGGATAAACAGCCTAATCGTCAAAATTTTTGGTTGCTTTAAATGCAGCAGTCATCTGAACACATTGAAAGGATTGCACTGAGCAAGTGGTTTAAATGATTACTAATGCATTTATGATGCCTTTGCCCACAAACTATGGCTAGTTTTGTTTCCAACCCCTATTTTGACTTAAATGCTTTCTTTGCAGGGCCCATGATAACTGTGTTAATATGGACATTTTTTAGAAGAAGTGTTTAGTTCTCTGAACCAGCGGGTTTAACATAATGAAAGCAGAATCTTGATTAACCAGGAGGCAGCTGTGCATGTAAGCAGGCATCTTCCATAGACCTTTGACAAAATTTTCTGCATTGTACCTTACCAAAAGGGTGGAAGGTTGGAAAGGTCAAAATCCTATTATTGGAATGCTGAGCCTACAAGCTCTGACTCTGTCCTTGGGCCAGTCTTGGTGTAG
>VYZW01051275.1:78219-93038 GCA_013401315.1 Balaeniceps rex
TCATTTTTATCATGTCAGGGTCTCGTGCAAGTGGATCACACTGTCCATAATGCTGCCTTCAGATAACTTGAAAACTCACTGTGACTTGTTTAGGCTGGATGTGAAGCATAAGNCCACCTGTGTATTTTCTGCCTCTATACGTCTATGTATGTATTAATATTTTCTAGTAAAAGGCTTCCATAGATAGGCAGGCATTAGGCATTTTGTGCCATTTCTTATTTCATTTAAAAGTCAGTATGAATTTCCTTTTTCCCTTTTCAACATCAAGACAGTAGCTCAAAGCCACATGCAGGTTCAGAAAGTGCTCTGTGTACTTGGATACTCTTGTAGCACTGAAGCTGTTATGGAACTTAGCTTCTGGTAAATTACATTAGAGAATAAGCTTAATTTATTTGATTACATTTGCCATTGTGGGACAAAGCATGAGCAATTTAGAGGATTAAACTGGAGCTGCACAGAAAAGTGAGAAGTCCATTTAGGGCTCTCAAAGTTTGATTCTTTTGATAAGAGAGTGTCTTGTGCCAAATGAACATTGGAGTGGCCTTCTGATTACTTTTCAACTGTACACTGTAATTTCATTACGGTGACCTTGAATGTGGAGTTGTATGAGTTCCTTACAGGCTGACTCACCTCAGCTACTCTCCATTACTCCATAAAGGGTCAAATCTTACACCTCTTACTTATTCCTGCCCTACACAAAATTCCCATGGACATCTAAACTGCGTATGGTTTTGATTCACAACAGATTTTGGGCAATATGTCGATGGAGTATTCAAGTGACCGACATGGCCAAATTAAAGGATGCAATGGCCCTAAGTTTGTGCATTTTGAATTGACCTCTGCATACAACAGCCTGGAGGGCAATGCTATTTTGGAAGACTCCCCTTCCGTTACCCAGAGTGAGAAGAGAGTACAGCTGCTGTTTCAGGCACCCTACAGCACTCCTGTTTTGCTGCAAAGTGTATGACATTGCTGGTGCACTGTGCACCATGACTGTAGCAGGTTTCTGAGCACAAGGGAAGGCATTTAAGCATTTCTCTTATGTCTGCGAGCCATGACTCTATTGTGAGTCATATCTTGAAGTTTTGTATTACCAGAAAGATGCCATTGTGCGTGCCATTTATAGATGAATCTGGAGTTTGCTGTGAGCACATAAATTATGCAGTAATATGCTATACAGTTTGAACAACAGTAACTTTTTTCCTTCTCTTTTTTTTAATTGAATTGGAAAAGTACTGTTTTAAATGCTTAACCATTAAATAGAAAGAGAATGGTGAGAGTAGCTACAGAGTTGTAATCCGTTGCCTGTATATAAGTAATTCTGGAGCAATTATATAGAGCATTTCAGACAATGAGGATGTGATAGGCATCTATCGCCTATATGCTATAAGGGAAGGATCACAGTTTAATAAGCACTTCTCTCTGGGAAGGTTTGATAAGTCAATCACAGTAGTGACCACTTTATTATCTGCTTGACTAAGGCAAGAGCTGGGATCATCACCATCTTTCCCGCCTAAATGTGAGTTTGAGACTGAACACTTCCTGCACCTCGTTATTAATAATAATGAAATTTACTGCATCAAAGGATGTCAGACAGGGAACTCATGAGACAGTGTGTTGTCCAGAGCTCTCACAATGCCCGTAGAGCAATCCGTGACTTCTTTGGGGGTTTCCACCTTTCAGTAAGAGTGGAGTGATAGTCTGTGCTTAAACACTCAAATCAGTGCCATCATCTCTTTTTTCTACCCTGCGATCTTTACCTGCACATATGATGATCTGACTCGGTTCCTTAGGAAGAGCCACTGTTACCTCCCCTGGCAGGGAAGCCAGAGGGTTTACATTCTCTCTCAGAGAGCTGCCTTAGTGGTGTGTTATTATCAGGCACCACAACTGTGCTGTGGAGGTTATGTTCATCACAGCTGCTGTTTTACTTGATGATTCTTTTGGCTTAGGTGATACAAATTATGCTGGGGAGTGGCTATCAGTTTGCACTAGGGAAAAGTAAACGATTTACTTGACTTTTCAAGTCTTCCTAGAGAATTATTATTTTTTTTAAGACTGTGCTCTTTTTAGTATGCCACCTCTCGGTTATTTTTCTACTTTCAGAGAGCAAATTTCAAGCAGAGAATCTCATCCATCTTGTCCTGAATCTGCCAAAATGCTGTAGATGGCTGCACTACCTGGTATTCTTAGGGCCAGATCGAACAATTGATTTTTTACATGGAACTCCCCATTGCCCTGAACAAATTGTACTGAGGAAAAACTAATGGCATAACAGTGGCCCTTACAGATGAACAAGATCTCTTTTATCTGGCATTTTGTTTTGTTTTACAATCTCTGCTTGAAACTATTCTCTGTTAGTGTGCATTTCTTTCTTTACCTTGCTTTCAACCTTTTTGTAGTAAAGTAGTTAAGAGAAGAATGTCTCAGCTTTATAGCATGCAGAGAATGGGTTACTGCTGTTCTTAGCTATGACAGATTAATAAATGGAAAAAATTACTTACTTAATTTTTTTTCTGTGTCCACTCAGACCTTTGACACTTGCAATTACTACACCACCTTTGAGAAAGAAACTCATGCTGTAACCTGAGTTGTTTCGGAGGGAGATCATAAACAGCTATTCCCATATCTCTGCAAAAACGACGCAGTGTACTCTTAACAACTGGTGATTTCTCAAAGTTAAGCAGGGAAGATGAAGTTGGCTGGCTGAATCCTGTGCTTGATGTACAAAGGGGTTCCCACAATTCCCACTCTGATTTGTAAAAAAATGACCTCTAGAAGAAATGGAGGGATGTGCGCCAAGGGTGAAACTGTGGGCTTTACCTTTAGAACAGCTGGTAGGCCTAGCAACTGGACTGTACTCCAGACAATAAATTTTGTCTCCTGCTCTGTAGGGTGATGGGTAGATTTAACCCTCTTTCTCATATACAACATGGCAATTTTCTAGCACTGTCTGGATGGAGGCATGATAGCAACATAAGACTACTGAAGACCAAAGCTATCATGTATCAGAGAGACAAGACTGTGTAAAATGATAAAATAATAATAAAAATATGCAACCCCCGCTTTTCACTCCAAATACAAATCTATAATAAATGCCAGGAGGGCAGAAATACAAGACAAAGAAAATGTATATTAATGATGTACTTTAAATACAAGATTTCAAAATAGAGAGCTACCAACCATGAATGAACCATTCTTTCTCTTGGAAAAGAGAAAGCTTGCAATGTGTTTTCTGCTTTCCCAGCAGCTTATTACAAGAACATGTGGTAGTTTGACACCTCATTCAGCTAGAAGGAGGTTGAACTCTTCCCCCTTAAGATTTTGCTGCAGAGATTCCAAATTTTGCACCCACAAAATGATAGATGCTTAAAATTAAGGTCAGGGAATGTTTTCTTAGCAATCTATAAATGGTTCTACTACTATGTGTGCTACTGGGAGTCTTTTTCACTGTTTAATCATAATTATTTCCTTCTATTTGCCAGTATTCTAATAATTTCTGCGTTCTACCCTCCCTGCCACTCACTGCAAAGATTCATTTCACTATTTATTTACTTAAAACTTTTCTATAACTTTTCATATTTTTCCTCAGGCCATTTGTGAATATTTATGCAAACCTTGGGCAGGGGATATAAGAATACTTCCAGCTCAGGGAAGGGGAATAAAACACAGAACCATGCTGGTTTCTGATGGACTAGCTGATTTCATTCCATGGTTAATAGTAGTGTACTGTGATTCTGCTGTCCAGTACAGCGTATATTCTTCTAGCAGAAAAAAAGTCTCATGATTTATCCCTTAGTGGCACTGAACATCTGCTGAAGTTTCTTTTGTTCACCCTATTTCTCTTTTTGCAAGCCCATGAGAGAAGCAGACTTCTTGCTTTACAAGCTTGGAGTCTGTTTTCTCCCTTCAGGAAAGAACCATGTGTTTCTGTATCAGCATGACTGAATCATTGCCATGTTTGTTGTAGATGATCCTGTTACATCCGGGATAACCCAGCAGAGGCTGGCTTGCCCCACAGACAAATGTGCAGGGTGGTAGACTGAAAGAGCAGCTTTTTGAGGGCTGATCACTTTTGGGGGCCTTCGGTGGGCAGCATGGTTAGCTGTGTGAGTCTGGGACTGAAAGGTGGCAATTGCTTGTTGCCTGTAGAGCTGAATTATTTGATCTACTCAACTGGTTTTCAAGCTCCCTGTGCTCTACCTGAGTACAGCAGTAAAAATGACAAAGACAGATGAGCTGACCTTGAATTTGCCTGCATATTTCCTGCTTTAGGCTTGTGAAAGTCTCATCAGGACCTCTGCCTGGGACCAGAGATGTTAAAATTGTCCTGCTTGAACAATCAACTTTGAAATTAAGTACACACTTTATCAACACACGTTTGGAAAAAATAAAATAAAGAATAAGGGATCTCAGGAGTCTCATCCTGTATCCATTGCACTATCTGGAAGGTTTCCATTGTTTTTAAAGAAGATGGACTTGAGCTGCTTCTTTGAAACTGGCATTTTCTCCTTTAAACAAAGAGGAATAAGATTATAGGTTGTGAAGACAAAAAGCTATTTCTGAATGAGGAGTAGAGTAGAGTAGAGTAGAGTAAGTATGCATGGGGGGTGGAGGAACTGGGAATTTAAAGGGTTCTGTTGTCAGAAGGGTCTGAACAGGATGGTCGGTGCCGAGTAAAAGCAAAAGGGTGTGCTTTCTCCTATGTTAGTCCTCTCTCTTGTGCACTGAACATCATGACGCTGGTTTGGATTATAGGTAGATGACAGTCTCTCTTCCTGCAAATCACCTCTGTAAATGTGCTTTGTCTTATCAAATGAAAACTCAGCAGAAAAATACCCTGACTAGCCTGCAAGGTGAACGACATTGTTAATCCATCTTATTTCACAGACTGTTCCCAAACTACCAAATTTTGCAGATTAGTTCTGTTGCAATTTGGGCTCAAGATAAGATGTCTGGCAAGAGTAACTGGAAAAGACATTCTTAATGAGGAAAGAGAAAACACCAGTAGAGTTATTTATATGTTTTTCCTTTGACTAAGATCCAGCACCTTTATCTCACAGGAGACTACATATACATTGTGAATAAATTAAAGGCATTCTTACTCAATAACTATATCAATCAACTGGGAGAAAGTAGAAAATCATTGCTTGCAAAATTTGCAGATGACCTCAAGCTACTGGATAAGTAAATAAAGACAGGGACAGGGTAGTCATACAGATTGTAAAGTGGGTTGATCTGAGTTGTGGGCCTTTGAAGACAACTGAATTTTAGACTGTGGATTTTGAAACAAAGAATGTATCACTTTTGAGATAGGACATTGTAATGTTGTGACATCAAAAAGATCTTAAGAGAAAGGTACACAACTAGCAGGATAGGCATGTCCATGGAGATAGTTAGCCGAAGAGCTAATGTGACCTGTGGAGGTATAACCAAAGGCACAGGTAGGAGGAGAGGCAGGGCCATCTGTGTAATCACTAGCAAGGCCATCACTGGAACACTTCAACTCTGGGGTCCTAATTTTGAGAATTCTGCTGAAAAATTGAAAAGGTTTTAAAAGAGTCTAAACTGTAGTCTGGAAAACAGGTAGAAACCTGAACACAATTACCTTAAATTATTCAAGTTGCAGATGTGATTTTCTCATTGCCTACAGATACCTACATGTAGGAAAAGCTTCAGAAAACCAACAGCTCTTTAATGCAACAACAGAAAACTCAAGACCGGGATGTTTGCTAGGCAAATCAAGATTTTAAACAAGGTGCAGATATTTTAAATGGTGAATATGGCCTATCTTCTGGAGCAATTCAAGGCAGATGTGGTGTATTCCCATTGCTAGAAGTTTAAGAAACCTGGCTGGATGTGTTTCTGAAATACTTGATTCAGATTCAGCCGCAGTTCAGAGCTAATATGGAATACATGAGGTGAAGTTCTAGTTCCAGGGGTTAGACTGAAAGATTAATGGGTCCTTCCAGCTCAGAGATTGATGAGCCTTTAAGGAAGTCCTGTGTTAGAGAAGAAGAGTGATTCTGTCAGCATCATGGACTGTGCTGAAAGTGGTATTATCACAACATTGGTTAGTATTTTGGTATTATTAGACCTTTTAGCCAAGGAATCTGTACAGTTTCAGATGCATGACTGGAGACAGGAATCTCTCCTTTTTTTCAGTCCCAGCCACCCTTCTATCTGATTTAGATGGCGAGAGGGGACATAGGAACTTCCTGACAGGAACTTCACCCCATGGTGGAGCAGGATGACAGCAGGACTCCATCCATCTCCATCAGTGGCCTGAAGCACGGGACTTGCTGCATCAGCATAGCTGTACCCCTCACCCACCCGTACATTCCCCATATGATCCTGCTTGTTCACCAGCTCTGCTCTGAAGGCTTGCTATGGAGAAGGGAGATTGCTGCCACTTGAGGCCAGAAAGGGGTAAAGGAGCAAACTGTAGTGAAAGACTGTGCAGAGAGCTTAGTCCAGCTCTGGTCAGAGGGAATAGGGACAAGGCACAGGTGGAAGCACAAGGGGACCAGGCACCAAGGGCTGGGCCAGTCTGTGCAGCACTCCTGAGGAGATCTGAACTGGGCCAGGGACCTGGGATCTCAGCTATGGGAATAGCTTTACCAGAACTAATGTGGAAGGATTGTAAGGAGACTGACAATAGTCCCAAGCTCATTTGTGCTCAGAAAATAATCTCCCATTCTGATTGTGCCTACTAGCAGAGTTACAGGAACTTCTTGTTCCTGGCATTGGATTTCATCTCAGCGTGAAAGCCAGTGTCCATTGCCCATGAGTGGGGAGGGTTGCCTCCATGCTATACAGTTACCCTGTAAGGACTCTTTCCTAATTTTTAATAGAGTCCAGTAAACACATGGATAAGCTTTTCTGAAGTTAGTCAAAGATCTATGAACATCAAAACTCACTCAAGGTTGTAAATATATCTCAATATAGAGTCTGGATGCCTTGATTCAA
Source organism: Balaeniceps rex (assembly GCA_013401315.1). Classification (NCBI taxonomy): domain Eukaryota; kingdom Metazoa; phylum Chordata; class Aves; order Pelecaniformes; family Balaenicipitidae; genus Balaeniceps; species Balaeniceps rex. The sequence continues at coordinate 85,189 of VYZW01051275.1, forward strand.
AGAGCTTCCCAGTAAAACAGAACATAGCAATTATATCCATATCCAGAAACAAATTATGTTCACCTTGTAATTTGATTTTGATGTTATGTTTTGCAGTTATCTCCTTTGGCTCTGAGTCATCTTTTTTAGTGGAAATACTGACACATGTAATGGCTGATAACAGCATATGGAAAGCAGTACAAAACTTTCCACTCTTCCCTCTGCCTCTGGTCATCAGGACTCATTCACTCATTGTCTTTTAGCAGCAGAAAAACATTAGACTGCATATAATCATAGCGTATTTGTGCATCCGGGGAATGTTAAAAAAGCTTCTTCTCATATAAGTGATAGTGATTTTTAGCCAGGCTGAACCTCATACATGTGTAGCATCTGACAGGATGAAACACTTCTGAACACTAAGGCTTACCAGGGGTGTTCTTCTGATATCTTTAGAGGTTTTGTGTAACTTATTCCACCCTCTCTGTGAATTCCTGCTCTGACCTCTATACAGTTAATGCAGACTGGTTCTGGAGATGACTCTAGGGCTCTCATTGGAGCTGTGTATGTATTTTTTTTCTCTGCAGTCTGGAAACCTGGAAGAATGGATAACTATTCCTAGTACTTTCTTGCAAAGCAGGTAAGGGGAAAAGAAATGGATTCCATTGAAAAGCCCAAGAACTACCTTTAAAAAAGATCTTGTTACAAATTAAGTCAAAGACATTCTACTACCTCTCTAGGCAGCACCAACTTAAAAATGGACGAAACTGCAACAAATGGCAACTAAACACTGCTTTGTTCCAAATTTAGAGAAGCTGTCTTCCTTCAATTCCAAGTTGGCAGACACACAATTAAAACAATGATTTCTTTAATTTTTTATTGCCAGATTTCAAGGTAAAGTTGAGCCCAGTTATCTATGTTAAAAATATAAATCCATATATTTTCAGTAATATAATAAATTCCCATTATTGAACTATAGTTATCTATACTAGTTTTGTATTTCACAATTTTCACTTTCTTAAATCACAAGTTGCTCACTTTCAGACAGATGATTTTAATCTGTATGTTGCTCTTCAGCATCAAACGTGATTACACTACAGTAAAGGCTGGCACTATTTATCAGCAACCTACTAAGAAACAGAAAATTAAATCCCTCTCTAAACTTACATAATCTCCAAAAAGCAATGGTGTTTTCCAAGATTTTGTTGCTGTGACTCTGCGTGGAATGTAGTCCTCTGTGTTGAGATTTATGTTGGTAGAGTTCTGTTAAAACAAGGAAAATAGTGACTCCTGAAAACATTCTAATTATATGTATTAACATTTAAAAATCTATTCATGCCCCTGACAGCTAGGAGCAACACTTGAACCTATATCCATAAAAGTACTCCTGACTCATTGCCAAGGAAGACTATTGCAGTGCAGCATACTTGTTTGCTGAGTGGAGTGAGACTGAGAAGGCATTTAGATCCTGAAAATCCTGCTGCACTGCCTAGCATGGGGGCGTTGTGAGCTGCCACGGCTGCTGTGCTGCCTGGCAATTCTCCTTCTGCACATCTGCATGACTGCCTGGGATCAGCAGGGCAGAGACTTCACAGGAAACAAGCTGGGAGCTGGAAAAGATTCATTCTTCTGCCTATATTCCTCCAAAGGTCTTGGTCTGATAAGCCTGTTTATTAAACTCATGGCACATTCCCACAGGCTTTTTGTAAAATGCAGCCATGACTAACTTTTTTTTTTAATATACAAGAAGTAGGTATGGTGTTCCTTTTTAATTAACTTGCCAGTGATTGGACCACTTGCCAAAAAATGGAAGGATTTCTGCCTTTTGAGCAATTCCCCTTCAAGCCTGAGAAGGTTCAAACCTATGTGTCCTATCTCCTAGGAGAAGCTATAATTATAAAATTAAGCTAGGTCATGGCATCATCAACTCTTCACCTGTTGGAAACAGGCCACTTTGCTGAAAACCCTCTGCAAGATCCACTGGGTGAACAGAAAGAGGCTCTGTGGCTGGTGTCTAGGACAACCACCAGACTGGATAGATACTTAGTTCCCAGGCTTGGATAAAACAGGAAAGAGTGAAGACTTGAATTTGGGGGGATCTGGGCCAGCATGACTGCTTGCCTGTATTTTGGGTTGATTTCAGCAGGAACCAAATTTTTTTCGTTTGTTTGCTTGGTAATTTTTTACATATCAATAAATTCAATACATAACATTTGTACTTTGCAGTACAGAAGGAACCATCTCACTTAACAGCTGGAGGAGAGAGTAAATCTTTAGGACTTTTTTTTTGTGTGTGTCTGAGGATGGAGTTATTGAGCAAAATGTCGGAGAGGGAGAAAAAGTGCATGGCCAAAGGTTATGGGATCCTCATAAAAAGATGAAGAGGGAAGAGAAACATCTTCTAAAGAACATGCTGAAAGATGATTGCAAGTGAAGGAAGAGAGGGAAGAGAGAGACAGCAGGGCACATGCTATCAGGAAGCACTTGACAGACAATACTGCAGGCATCTGAAGGGGTGAGGGAGGCTGGAGATGGATCCTAAGCCAGGAGGGGAACTGCCAGAGGCACTGGTCATAGTCAGCTCAGTGGAAAGCCACCACAGAGAGTCAGGCTGGAGAGAGGAGAGGAGCACCAAGATGGTTATTATAGGCTGTGCCCCGACTGAGTTTAGCAATCAAAGGCAAAAAGGGAAAGAGAATGAGAAAGGGACAAGCTGATGATAGCTTAATGGAGGGGTGGGGCTGAGATACGTTTACACTGTAAGTAGAAGAAACCAGAGACGACTGAGAAATCAGAGGTGAGTAAGGGGTGAGACAGGGGTGAGGTCAAGGCAGGTCAGATGTGAGAAATTTGGGACCTTGTCTATACAGAGAGGGAAACGGCAGGAAGAGGAAGAAAGGACCTGAGGATCAGTCCAAAGAACTGTACCACTGAATGTGTTGGTCCAGCTTCAACAAAACCGGTGGCATAGATTCATTTAGCTATGAAGATGGCAGAACTGAATTTGCAGAAGGGGACTGGGATTTCTACAAGAAGGTGGAATGCACAAGCAGGTGCTGGAGATGCGTTTGTTGGGTTCATGGGTAAGGCCTAATGGGGAAGCAAGGGGACAAAAAGGTTGAGAATGGAGGCTTACGAAGCATGAGGAGCATCAGACACAGTATTTATATAAAGAGGGAAAAAAGGGCAGAGGAAAAAAGGGAGCTGGCTCTGCCAGTTGATGGGAAATAATGAGGAAGCAAATGGCTGATGCTGAAGGGATGGCCAAGAGGAGAAGTTTAAGGCACAGTGAATTTAGAGAAGCAGCAGTGCTGCATGGAGGCCAACTCCAGTGAATAGCTTTCAGCTGGAGCACTGAATCTTGATGAAGCAAAGATCTGGAGAAACATACAGGGGAAGGGAATTAGATGGGGGAGTTGGAAAAGTTGAGGATTAACATGAGGAACTGGAAAGACAGAAAGAGGGAGAGAGTGAGGGGATATCTGATCCCCAACAGATAGGCTAATGGTGCAGACTTCCTTTTGGAAAGGCTTCTTTAATTGTCAAGGCTGTAGCAAGCATCTTTTTTTATCCTCTAGGAACTTTACCCTAGAAGTCTTACTTAACACCATAATTATATCATTTTGTGCTCAGTTAGCTTTACAAGCCTCAGAGGAGGATCATGAGCATACCTTCCACACAACCCTGCATTTCTCTTGCTGTTAATTTAATGGTTATGAAGAGCCCATAAATTTGTATTGATTTTTTTTCCCCTCCTTGCAGGCTTCAACCACATTAGTATATGGAGCAGATGGGAGTCTTTAACTCATTAGAGGGAGCCATTTTAATACTGACCCCATCAATCTGTTCTATTTTTACCTTGGAGACAGAAGTTTTTCTGTAAAGGGTGTAGTTATAGGCATCTGCTGTCATGTGTGTACCTAGACGGCAAGTTCTGAAGTTACTGAGGCAAAACAAAAGGAAATGGGAACGTTGCAGAGTGGGTGAAGAGGAGACCTTCTGGCATGCTACCAAGCAGAAAGCATAACTAGAGTGAATTTATAACTCTGCTGCAGTTACTCAAGGAAAAACAAGAATACACAAGCACACCTTAGTACGCTTCAGAATTTGACCTGTTCGTGTTTAAAAAAAATAATTAACTCAACTGATGCATACACCACCTCTTCTAAATTTAATCACTCTGGGACAATTAGAGTAATTTTGTGTCTTCTACTTTAGTGCTATTCTGAAACTATAGCATCTGGATAGCTTTAAGGACTGATTTGGCTCACTAAAACAGAAAAGAAAAATGTGTACCTCTGTGATTAACATCTTCCTTTCATCAGGATTGCTTTCTCTTTCTTCTTTTTTTCATTGCTGAGTCTAGCTTTCTGAAAGGTTAGCATATTAACTAACAGGGAAAGCTTTTTTTGAAAGGTTACCACACATAATGCACAAATAAAACACAAAAGAGCAAGATATGAAAAACAATGTGGCATTCATTTATTAAACAGATTAAGTTTCTGCAACGACAGAAGCTTTATTTCTAGTAATTAGCACAGTGTACAATATTGCAGTATTTGCTTTTGCTTAATTTGGGAAACTCTCTTGGAAAGATGGCTGAAATGTGGGGCAACTGCATATACTGAGCAAAACAATTCTTGGATTTTACAACTTTATTTCCAGTCAAGATGATGGCCTTGAAAACACTGAAAACACACTCATTTGAGCAGCGAGTAAAACTTGAATTGCGCTGATGTTACTGGAAGTGCATAGGAAAGTGTAATAAAAACAAAAACATGACTGCAGAATGAATTTGGTTTTGTTTTAAGAGTTTGTATTGTCTCATAAAAACAGTAAGAAGCAAATGTAGGTATCATCCAAGATAGCAACAGTTATACTTATAAACTGGACAACACATACATTGTGTGATTTTCTTCCCATATTTCTAGTTGGTAGGAACAGGACCATAAAACTAGATCTTCATTCTCTTAGAGATCTTGCCTTCCCCTATTACTTATCGCATAATGTGACACCAACATAATGTCTGTAGCAACCAGTTGTCATATTCCAGCCAGATGTTCCAGCCAGAGAGCCGGCTTTTTAGTGACAAGCCATTAGTTCTGTTCCAGTAACTAATTATGGTGCCTTAAGCTGAATCTCCAAAACAGATTCTTCTTACTTCTGCCCTCATAAAGAACTGTCATACCATTTCCTGAAAGTTCAGTTTCTTTCCTTTTAAGTAAACTTCCAAAGAAGATAAATGAATGTAATTCCAGATTATAGCCTGAAGTAAAGAATAAACCGCAGGATCAGATAAATTCCTATTCCAGTTTTCATAAAATAAATAAATGATGTAAGAAATTGCTGCAAACGTTTTCTAAATAGGTGGTTGATTAAAAAAAATCTCTAAATCAGCAGCTTCAGAGTTTCTAATTGCTTACTACAAAGGCCTTACAGAACATAAATAAACATTCTACATATATTAGTTCCAGCTTCTTTCAAATTTGAATTTATTAGTAACACATTTGTTAGTTATATTGTTTCCTTTAAATAAAATAATGCAACAGGTGAAACATGAAAGCATTTGTGATTTTAACAAGGGGTTTTGTAACTGGCCATTCCAGATCATATGTTTATGTCCCCACAGGGGGAAAAAAACCCCAAAACTTAGTCAAGGATTGAAGTAACTTACAGACAGCCTCATTTTTCTTTTTGCATCTGTCAGTAAGCAATAATGAATAAAAGACAGTATTGTCAATGAGTATCAATTGCAGCATTACGTTTTCCCACTCTGATGTTTTTAAAGGGAAAGTGTGATTAACAGTGACACTTGAAAATAATTACAGATTTCTTAAAACCTAGCATAATCAATCCAGACATTGCCATGTACACCGTGCAGCTCAGACCACAAGCCTGAACCTCAGCTAACCTGCATCCCAATACATTTGCCGTGACAGTCCTCAGTTTATGGTGAAATAGCAGAAATGTTCTGGGACTTGTTGCAACTGTAAGGTGTGGGCCAGGACCAAAGCCCTTGGCAAGGGCTACAAACACAGCTGAGCCTGGTAGCAAGTGAAAACTGCTTTCCAGAAGTGCCGTGTCCACAGCTAGAAGGTTATTCTGGGTGGGGATGTTCTCCACTCGCCCTCTGGAAATGGAGCTGCTGTACTTTGATAATCAGCTGAGGGCAGAACGAGGTGAGGAGGAACAAATTACTCTGTAGAATGGAGACTAGTGCTGCAGGTTAGTAAGAAAAGCTGGAGTCCAGTCCTTGCTCCAGACGTTGTTTCTTACCAACCTTGCCAATTTTAGCAGGTGGCTATATAATGTAAAATCCTGATGTAGTCGTTAAGGTGTGGCTGGTACCCAGGATTTCCCCCTTTCTGAACAAATGCCCTATGGCAACCCTGGCTAGTGCAGAGTCAAAATCTGGCCATAACAACGAGGCACAGCTTCAACACAACACCCTTGTTGATAGTAACCCTCCTGAGAGGTGATTTCGAACCACTTCAGGTGAATAAAAGGCTAGAGCGCAGGTCCCATGAGTCTTAGGCTTCAGTGAGTAAGCTGTATTGAAAAAAAAAAAATCAATCAAACAAGGACAAATTTGTGGTTTTTGGAGAAACCAAAACCATTGGCCTCAACTCCATTGACTTCCAGAAAAATCAACCTGCCTAATCTGAACATGTGTGTTGGGCATGTTTTGAACCGGTGAGCTGACAGGAGGAAGGCGTGGGAATGCTTCAGAGATGGGTCTTGGTGGGACCTGGGTCTGAGGTCTGAATCAGTCTGCCAAAGCGGGGTTAAGCCTGACCATCTCTGGGGCTTCGGAAATCAGGGCCTCTGTGGTACAGAACAAAAGCACGTATACAGTTGTGACAGCTGCACGGTTAAGCAGTTTCTAATGCTGCCAAGCAGAAGTTTCTGGACTGCATTTATGAATGCTGGTGGCCAAATTCTTCCTAATCCAGTTGCTCTGAGTCAGAGCTCTTGGCTACATTTGGCTCTGAGCAGCTTGGCTGAATCACGTAGGACAGAACCAGTGACTGAGTTTAAGGCCTAAGTTAACACTTTAGCCTCCAAAAGCAAATAAGAGTCAGTCAAATACATGATAGAGCAAACATAACTTTTCTTCGGGGGGGGGGGAAGAGAAGTGAGACTTTCAGCTGAGAAAGGACTATAGAAGTTTATCTGCACAGTTAAAATATACTTGAATCAAAATCAAGGGCAAACCCCCCACTAACTTCACATGAGAGAGGAATTCAACTTTTTTTTTCCCCTATGCTTAATGTTCTGGCTGGAAGGTTGAATTCTCTTTGAGGTGATTTCATCTTGTTTGTAGAGACAGGCTGCTTATTTAAAATACAAAGTAGTATTATACAATTGATGAACCAACAAATGTCATTTTAAATGTTCATAATGTATATAATTTTTTAATTGTCTTCCTAAAAATATCTTACAAATAAGAAATCCCAGACTTTCCTCCAGGTAGTCTTTGAGGCCTGATATCAAAGGGTGAATCTGTGTGTATGTGACCATACATATTATTCTGTCATGGGTTACCTTACAGCAATGAGTCTTTTATGATTTTAGATGCATGTATAGCCCTGCTTGAAGCCTAGATAAGGCAAAGATACCATGGCAACTATAGTATCTTAGCTAATAAGATTTTTTTTTTTAATAAAATGCTGCCTGATTGTAGCTTTGGAGATTTACTTGATTTAGAAATTAAACTGAGGCCTGGATTTTTACATATTAAGATCCAAGAATCTGATAAATTGTTGCTGTCAGCTACATGCAAATTATGTCTAGAAGCAGAGCTTTTGTCTTCACTTCCCAGACAGCATAAAGTTAATGAGCCAAACACACGAGGTCCTCTTATACAACCAAAA
>VYZW01051275.1:94622-113048 GCA_013401315.1 Balaeniceps rex
CCCCCCCAAAAAAAAAAAAAAGGAAAAAAAAAAGCAGCAAAACCAAACCCCCATCTTTGCTAATGTCTCTCAAGGTGAGGGCCAGTTTAAATCAGCCTGGAGCCCTTCTGCTTCATCATTAATCAGGAACTCAAGAAAGCCATGTGTATGAGCACTTTTTGCCATTTGAGAACTTATGTTTTGGTGGTGGTAAAACTCAGTGTTTTAGTAATTCCTTATCCTGGGACTAAACCCTGAACACTAAAAATAGTTGTGTGCCCTTTGCAATTTGTTGTTCTTTACTAAAAAGACTAGAATCTAGTGTACAAATACACATTTTCGAATCTGTAGCCATTGTAGATCAGACTTGTGCTGCTCAAGATTCCTGTGTATCATTATGGTATGGGGAAGGCAGACACAATTTCATCAGGGCAAGGAGAAGGCATCTAGCTCTCCTTCCTGAATGGTCCGAAGGTACTCTATCAAATCGGAAAATAACCATCCCAATCTTGACTAAGAAAAAAAATGGAGAATGAGCACAGTGAGAATTGCGTGTAAGCACCCCTCTGTAATGATTTTGGTGGAACTCTTCCAGTATACACCAAGGACAGAAAGGCCTTGTGTTCATGTGGAACAAAGCTTTTTGATATGTTTGCAAAAGCATACTGAAGTGCTCGGCGCTGTGGGTGAGATGCGCTCTGCCTGACTTCAGGCATAGACAGCATGGGAATCTGCATCCTGAACCAGGATGTCATCAGGCATCCAACGGTCAGCTGAATCCCAGTCAGGAGGTCTACACCACATCTGTAAAGCAGCTGAGGTCACTCTGCTTACTGGTGACCTTGGCAAAATAGCCCTTTTTAACTCACCAGGCAGCTCTTGAGGAACTTGGCCCATGCTCTGGTTTAGCTTCCCCTTTCGAGAGCAAAATCACAAGGGGCTGGCCCAGCTCCACAGATGTCCTACTAATATCTGAGTTCCAGTGCATTCCTCTGCTCGTTATTCCTGTCTCATGTCCCTTTCTAGTGAAAAAGGCCAAAACAAGAAGAAAGACCTGGACCTTCTAAGTTTTCCAGTCCCTGAAGCGACTTCATCATCACTTTTGTTTTGGTTACAACAGACGCTTGTTAGATGACCTTGTCATCAAGATGACCTTCCTGACTAGCAAAATACTTACTTCAAAGGAGGTAGCTTGTTGTCTGGGTCCATTGCTTTCAAATAGTGCAGGATTTCAGCCAAGAGCCTACTATGAGACAGTTTATGCTAAGGTGCATGGGAAGATGCAGCAGAGAAGGCCATGCTTTCAGTAAAAGTAGTAAAAGCTGGGCATCCAAAACACACTTGATGGTTAGGCGAAAGTCCAAACAAAGAGCTTCTAATTCTCATAGGTTTTATAAATCAGAGACAGATTCCCCAGTGGTCTGTACTTTGATGTATGTAGAGCCTTTGTTTTCCTACTGTGGACGTGATTTTAGTCTTTTAAGGGAGGAACTGAGAGTATATCTGCCATGTGGTGTTTTTATGTGGTCTTCAAGCAGAAGAGAGTGAGCTCTGTACATATCCTGACCCAGCCAGACACTGCACATCCGTGCTAGCACAGCATCAAGGCTAAGTTTATTTACCATTTCTCTTTGTAGGGCTATGACCGCTCTCTTACACTAAATATATTCTTGCTCTACGAATATTCCAGGACCTCACGTGGCTTAAATGCTGAGTTCAAATGATTGTGGAAGGAGAGAATCATGGGAAGGAAAGAAAGGGAACAGCAAATTTTATTTTTAAATAAAAACTCTGGGAAATAATTTACAATGACTGTAACAATCTTATTGGTATTTTAGTGCTACTAAGCCATATATTATTCTGCCATAGCCATGTTCTAGAAAGCAACTTTTAGGAGGATGTATTAGTTACTGCCCCTACCTGTAACTGGACTTTCTAAGCTATGGAAGATATTACAACAATGTCCTGCACACACTGAACTGATACTACCTTTTTGAACATCTTTCTAATAAAGCCTTCTTTTGAGTCCCAAACTAATTGCAGCTCTTCTTAATTGACATGAGGCACAAATCATAACGATGCTATCGATATGCATTAAGGATGCCAGTAATGATAGGAATAAGGATCAGTCAAGCAGCTGAAGAACTGGAGCCATCTCAAAACATTTACCATTGATTAAAACAGCCAAGTCAGATCTTGCACAGAATAATGGTTATCTAGTGTTTGCTACAGAAATTCAGATGGTAATCACCAGTTAAAGTTACAAGACTGTATTTCTGGTTTGGATAAAAGCAGGTGTATCCAGAATATGGAGCAGCTACAAAATAAAGATATCTGTCAAAGATATTCACATTGAAACTTAATTGAAAAATAAATCAGAATGTTTATTGGCACGTACACTGAGACCTTTTGCTGGCATAAATCAGCATAGCTCTGTTTACTTTGCGGGTGATATATACCAACTGGTATTTTTTAAAAATCATTCCCTGAGTAGCCAGTCTTATCAGGACATATAGTCGTGTGTCACACAGTCTCACACGTGTGACATTTTCACTAGTCTGTTTAAAGGTAAACTTTGTGCACTGCCTAATCTCAGTTTCTCGTGTGTTCATAGTCGACTAATCATGGAGGGGATTAGGATTTTCTGCAGTGGCTGAGATTAACTCTCATTTGCCATACACCATACACATTGGCCTATATGGGACAACTAAGTAACGCTGTCCAAAGTGCCCTGCATCTGGCTCAAAAGGGAAGAAACTGCTGTGGATGTGAAGGTCCTGGGTAAGATTCCTGTCACGGCCTACTGCGAAAGAAAGTCTTTCAAAAACTGTTTCAAAAGCAAAACACACTTCATGGGCTCCCTAGGAATACAACTCCGTGCCTCTGGAGTTGCTTACTGCTGCATTCCTGGCTGCCTGACTCCCCGCCATGTTGGCCATTGGAGAGACGAGGTAAGGATAGAGGGGAGGGCAAATGGGTCAGCGACAAAACAGATTTCCACGGGAATCATCCTTGAGTGTGTTGGACATTTTGTCAACATATTCCCTAGAACATTTCAGTTCTGATAGGTCTGGCATTTTCTGTCAGAAAAATGCTAAGCCTAGAAAAACTGCTGCCGTGTCAGCTGTATTTTTGACTACATGCCTATTTACGTTAAAGTTTTTTCTTTGACACACTGTTGCTTTTCAGTTGGAATTAATTGAGATAATTAAAAAATCCACTTAGAACAAGCAGCCCTGAAAGGCACACATGTTTATGTTAACCATAAGAGAGAGACTTGGGGTAGTGGTGGGTCAAGGCTGTCATTAAATTGGTACTAGGCGACGGCTGGGAGCGCTTGTTAGCCCTGATAGCTGGGCACCACTTTGCAAGTGAGCAGACTTATGGGAGAAGAGGGGATCAGGAGGGCCCAGCACCTTGGCAGGTCCTTACTGAGGCCACCAAGACCTGAGGGAGCCAAGACCAAGATGCCTGTGCCGGGACCCTCACCCCGGGCAGGGGGCAGAGATGGTGAGTTGTGCCGCTGCAGCGGTTGAACAAAGAGCGAAGTGGCACCATAGGAACGGCGCGTGAGCAGTACAATAGCTGACATGTATGGATCATTTAAATTGGTTTACTGCCTTGTAAAATGCTGTGTGCGGTGACTGATGTGAAAACAGAAGAGGCAGCTTAGGTATGAGCTATGTTACTTGGGTTTCTCCAGAGAAAATTGGTTTATCTTTCACTGGTCCATAAATTCAATTTGCCTCTTTGACTTCCTGTATTGATACAAATGGAGTAAATCAGAAGACGGCTTAAGCAGACATGTTGAGGTAAGCGTTTTTCATTCCCTTTTCTCAATTAAACGAGCTGCAATTGCATTATGGGCGACTCTGCTCCTCCAACTCATAAATATTCTTAATGCATTCTGTCTAGTGAAACATGGTGACGCAAACAACTGCCCCCCTGACCCGTCTTCTCCGTTCTTTGACATATGTTTCGAGAACTACATTTTGAATCGGAGCTCTTGCTAGCTGGGATGTGGAAATATTGAGAGTTCTTTGTATACCCACTTTCTTTCATATGTGGGTTCAGACTGCCTAATTGTCAGATGGCCATTAGACGTCAGCAAATTGTAGCTGGAAGCAGGATTTTATAGTACAGGCTTGCTTTTAAGAGCCATTCTGGTACTGGTTCAAAATTAACTTTCAAAACATTTTATAGGCCATTTTCTTGCCTTAGAGAAGAGTGCAGCTGGAATGAAGAGGAGATTTAAGGAGTGCAGATGCTTTTGCAAAGCCAGACAGAAAAAGGTAAAAAAGTCTCCTGCATGATACTGCTTTACATGCACCTAATACACAGATCAAAAATCAATGATGGTTGCAGAGAAAAGGAAAGTAACAAGCACCAGTATTTTTGTGGTTTCGAATTCATATAAACTTACTTATTCTGAAAAATGCTTCTTTACTAGCCTCTGTAGGGGTAATTTAAAATATGTTCTGCAGCCTACCGATGAACTAGCTATTCACTGCACTTGCAAACAAAGAGAACATCAGCTCTTTCAGCAGTGTTGTGCTTTTTTTTTCTTTCAAGTGCTTTGGCTGAAAGTTTATGAAATGAGGATTTTCTTTTTTAAGCAGGACAATCCTGCTTACTAAAAGAATGCAACACACATATTCAAGGACTGTCTAATTTAGCTCAGAGTTTTGGAGCTGCTGTGAACATCAGTTATTGCTTTCTAATTTTAGGTTTTCTTACTGGCAGTATAATAAACTGATCCTGTCCAAATGTCCATCTTTCTCCTTACATCCAGTAAGAATGAGAGTAATATAGATATTTTATTTTTCTGTCCTAATTCAAACATTTCAGTTTGTAATGACTATTGCAACACTGCTTTGGAAAGGAGAGGTAGAGGTACTATTTTTATGCTGCCTTAGCAACCTACCATAGTATTTGCACTGTAATGATCAAGTTTACTTTTACACAGTGAGACACCATTGAAATTTGAAGGTATTTTCAGAGCATCAGATGTGGTTTAGAGCAGCAGACGACTTTCCTACCAGTGCTGTGAAGATCCACAGAACATTTCTTTTTAATTTACTCTGTCCTACAAGATGACGGTAGCCCAGACACTCTGAGATTACTTGGCAAGACCACTGGGACTTGTTCACCCTGTAAACCAGAGCCCAGGCCTTCTATCCTCCAGGTTAATGTCATAATCAGTAGGTTACAAAGTAAGGTATTTACATTTCTCAGTCTTGAAGGCTCTTATATTCTTGGCTGCTGAGTTGCAGAGGCTTCATGGATGTTTCTCCCACTCAGAGCATTGTATAGACATATGGTGAGGACCTGCTCCTGAGAAACATGTATTTTTGATATGGTTCAGGACCTAAGGCTTCCTCTTCCTGAAAGCATCTCAAGGTACTTTCCACTAGGAGAGAACACCTCGCTCAATATTGCAAAGGGACCATGTCTAAACTCTAGGGAGGAGGTGGAAATTTTAATTAACTATAATTTCTTGGCTTTCTGTGCAGTGTATGGGATATTTTTGGATTGTCCTTTGGAACTGTGCCTGATTCTCTCCATTAATTATGTAAGGATGCCAGGATGTCTGACCTTGTTCTTCTGAGTTGCACTGCACAAGTTAGAAGTGCTCAAACTTGTCCTGTGGATCTAACCTCCAACCTGTAACACAGGGTCCATTAGAAAAGTAGAGAGCTAACTTTTTAAAGCAAACATCAATGATGCTGAGTTCAAGGAAAGTCCTATGGTGAACCTTGTGCATTATGTCCTCACTTCAAGAAATTCTTGTTCAGATTAACATCACATTGAACACATGCAGAGTAGCTGAAGAGTGTGGGAAATGAAATACTGACATCGGAGAGAGCAAAGTCAAGCCTGGAGACACACTGCAATCCACCTCCCAAAGAGGAGGCACTCCTGGAAACTTCTCGCTGCGTGATGCTACTGGGACAAGATCTTTGCTGCCTCTCAGCCTTCTGTAACATCAATCCCTGCTGAGAGGAGCGTGGCGCATTGAACTTCCCTGAGACCCCTCATCTGTGCTGGGAGACTCCAGTGGGTGGCAGGAGCAGAAAGCTGCTGATGTGACAGCATGCCTTGCTGGAGTTGGACCTAGGAGGGGCCTGGACAAGAAAGGCTTTGTATCTGAGCTGAAGGTGTTGCTCCAGGGTGATGAAAAGGATGAGTTGTCATCGGATTTCACTAAGAAGATGTGGCCCAGACTGTGAAGGAGAACACATGTCCTTACACTGTAAAGTTCTAGAAATCATCTGCTGAGCTGTATTAACAAATTATTGTTTTTTTCCAAAGCCTGCATAGAGTGGTCCTTGGGATATTTATTCTTAATATATATTTATTCTAATAATTTTTAAAATACTTTTACTCTGTGGGGCATTGTTTCAAAAATTTAAAATAACTGCATAGATGCTATTTAATGCTTTTAGTGTAGGTCATGACTGTAATAATAAACACTTACTGCCTTGTTTTCTAGATAAAATTATATATGAATGCATTACATCCATTTCAGCTGACTATGCTCAAAGAAAACTATGAATTATACAAGGTCTGAGAGATAAGTAAGAGTGAATAGAAAGTTCTCAGAAAGCAATACCTAAATCATACTTCAAATTCTAGTCAGTCTCAGATTATTCACATCCCCACTTAACACCAGTGTAGAGGTTAGTGCAATTTTCTCCTAATGGACCTGACTGGGGGTAGAGAGGGCTTATGTTCCTCATTTTTATCAGAAGAGTGGCAGGGATCTAGCACCTCTCAAAGTTAATATTTCTGGTTTTGTCCTGAAGATTTTCCTATTTTTCTGTCTCTGTGCCGAAAATAATAAAGCACGTAAGCTGATGATATGAGCTACTTAAGGCCACAGCGTGAGTTATGCTGCTGTGAGAAGAAGCACAGACCGGCATGTGGTCTCTCCCCCCACAGGGTGCAGGGAAAGCTGGCTGGTTTAAAGCAGCCCAGGTAAACAACTGCCTTTTTATCAATGGGATGGGGCTGCGTGATCTCCTTGCGAGGGGCAAGAGTGGCACTGGCAGCCTCCGTGCTGGAAAGCCACGTTCTTCTTGGAGTTCAGCAGACAGCAAATGCTCTTTGTGGTTTAAAGCAAAGCTCATGGTCACACCGACAGACAGTGAGAATCCAGGCACTCTTCAGAGTGTTTCTGAAAATCATCACGGTGGGTTTTTTTATATAGCTTTAATATGAACACTGTCATTCACTGTCATTAGCAGCCATTGTGCATCGACGACAGGAAGCTTGGTCCTTTATGGCATTAATTAGCCAACAGATGCCATCTGGTTTTGTCTCAAAATAAAATAAAAGTAAGTGGTAGCTCCGTTTGGGCCGATTCTGGAGCCTATCCCGGTGTATGTCCTGGGGTATTAACTTTAGCTGTGAGATGGAATACTTTGTACTGTCCAGGCCTTCCAATTTTTCTAATTCTATACCTGTGGTGTGCAGGCTTCTATCCACATCCTTCTGATGGTGGGCAGAGCCAGGCTGCTACCACCATGCTTTCCTGTCTGCAGAGGCCTCTGAAGAGATCTTTGTATAAATATATAATGCTGCAAGTTGCTTTGTACTGCTAGACAATTTTAAAGGAGTGGAGCTACTGCATTAGAAATACATCTTTAACAAGTCATTGTGCAATGTAAAGACCTACAGCACAAACCTGCTGAAGACAAAACAGAGTAACAGTCTCAATGTATATTCTTATACTTTTTTTAGCTCCCAGTAGTCACCAGCTGTATTAAGAGAGAGGAATCAAGAAACATGAGCTTTTGAAGCTTTCTACCTCTGCTATTCCCATCATCAGGGCATTAAACAACTCCAGTTCATAATGATGTTGTTTAGCTTTCGTGCATCCATGATTGTCAATGGACAAGTAGCAAAATGTAATTACCTGTACATTAAACACAGATAGCTATGAACAGGTACTGTCTTCTATCAAAGTCAGAGCATGCCTTTGAACTTGACCAGCACCTAATTCAAGTTTCGTCAGTCTTGTATTCTGGGAAGCACCGCTTCTCCTGTAGGTTATCTCTTTGTCTTTCTGGACAGTTGCAGAACCAGTGGCTGGGTGGTGTGATAAGTGAACTATTTTTACTGTTATAGTAAGAAGAAACTTGTGTAGGAAGAATCCGAAAGTGCCTTCTTGGTTTCTACTTGAATTCCATCAGCACAATAAGGGAGACACTCAGAGTTGTGTCTTTCAAATCCTGGGCCCTTTTATTATTCTATTCATCTGCCTAATATGTTTACAATATTTTAATTGTCTGTGGCATCAAACCATGCTCTTATTCGTTTCTATGCTTTTTGCAGTCAGGAGCATTACGCTAATACTGTTTAGCATAGACGAGTCCTTATGTAGTCTTTTGCATTAAAAGCATGGGTAAATCCAATCCATCAATGGCCAGATACTAGATACCACAGACAGAACGTCCATCATACATTTAGACAAAAGGACAAAAGTTTAGTACTATATTATTGTAGAATACATTATTTTTCTTGGTACCTGTCTGTAGAAAAGAGTCATCTGATCACTGCAACTTTTACTTCATCAGATACATGGAGATCTATTAATTCCTTCTATATCATACAGTATTTGGACATTGCTGCAGACATGATGATGAGCTTTACTAAAGGATCACACAGCATTCAACCAAAGACAACAAAAATTTCCTTTAGACTTAAGGTGACATGTAGCAGATGGGTTGATTTATATCCCACTCTCTGCTGGCTTATTTACAAGATTAATTATTCTTCCTAGGTGCAGCCAATGGCTTTACCCATAATATTTTTGTGTACCTGACTGTGAAAGGCATTAATAAACATACTTAATAAATCAGGTTCATTTAGGATCCACGCATGTCAGACGTTCTGTGGATTCGTTAATTAGCAGTGTTGCACGCTCCAGATAGGAACTTCCAGAACCTGTTACAAGCAGCCTGGTGTTCAGGAAGATTAATCACTGGGCTACAAAGCTCAGATGCTGAATGAGAATGTTCAGCGGAGAAATTAAATCCCTCCAGGCAAACCGTAACTTGCATACCCTGTTTCCACAGTCGTTACTCACCTATTTGTTTAAGATAGCAAATTACCACTCATTCCTCATCATAACTTGCTTACTGAGAGATGAAAGAGACCCATCAGGCTCTACCCACAGTCAGAGTGTGGGCACTGAGCTTGGGTCCTAATAAAATGTGTTCATGAGAGAGCATTTATTTGCTTTTTCCTCACAGTGAAGGGAATAAAAACTGTATGTAACATAAAGCACCTGCTAGGTTTGTGAATACTGTAAGAATCCTATGCTTCTCTTGGCAATTTTTCTCTCGTTTCTATGTTGGTTTCCATGTATGTGTGGAGGAAGAAGCTGTGCAGTAGACATTTGTGTACTAAATGCTAAAATAGCGTGACAGCAACTTTGCACAGAAGGACCTGGGAGTCCTAGAGGGCAGTGAAGTTGACCACAAGCCAGCAATGTGCCCTTGTGGCAAAGAAAGCCAATGGCATCCTGGGCTGCATTAGAAAGAGCATGGCCAGCGGGTTGAGGGAGGGGATCCTTCACCTCTACTCAGCACTGGTGAGGCCATGCCTGGAGTGCTGAGTCCAGTATGAGAGAGACATGAACATACTGGACTTAGTCAAGCAAAGAGTCACAAAGATGATTAAAGGATGGGAGCATCATTTCTATGTGGAGAGGCTGAGAGAGCTAGGACTTTCAGCCTGCAGAAGGCAAGGCTCAGGGGATCATATTCATGTGCATAAATACCTGATTTGGAGGCGGGGGGAGTGGACTAAAGAAGACGGAGCCAGGCTCATCTCTGTGCTGCCCAGTGACAGGACAAGAGGCAATGGGCACAAACTGAAATACAGGAAATTCCATTTAAACTTAAGAATTTTTTTTTTTTTTTTACAGTGGGAGAGGTCAAACAGTAGCACAGGTTGCCCGGAGAGGTCATGGAGTCTCCATCCTTGGAGATATCCAAATCGAACTGGACATGGTCCTAGGCAACCTACTCCAGCTGGCCCTGTTTGAGCTGGGGCTTGGACTAGATGCTCTCCAGAGGTGCCTTCCAGCCTCAGCAACTCTGTGATCCTGATCTTCACACAATGCAGCATCTGCCTCCTCCTGGCCAGCATGAAAGTCCCTTTAATATACGCCTCCTTGCAGATTGTTGCTACATGCTCTTTGGGAGGCAGAAGAGAGGGAAAAGGACTGCATTAGAGGAAATAGGCTTTTCTGATCTTCTGATAAAAGTTACAGAATCAGAGTGTGAGAAAGCCTCTCCTGTTGTTACTGTCAGCTTGTGTTATGCAGCAGAAAATAAGTATATTTTATAATTTTGTTGGGCAACTCTATAACTGATCTTTTGCTCTTTCCAGAAAGAAATACATCAGTGACTAATGGCTTAGGTCACATTATCTGGCAGAATTAAACACACAATAGTACCAGTAGGAACCATTTTTCTTCTTTCTTCTAATGTTTATGGCAAATGCTTCTGTGTCTAGCTGTAAATAATTGATGACTAATGCACTAAATTAACAGTAGTAATTTAAGATGGATTATAGCAACATCAACCAAGCAGCAGATATGCTTGTAAAAAAAAAATACAATGGGTTCATTCCTCCTCTATATTTTAAAGTTTTACATTGGATCATATGTCCTGTAATCTCCCTAGGATTTTGTTGTGGTTCAACCCCAGCCGGCAACTAAGTCCCACACAACCGCTCGCTCACTCCCCCGTGGTGGGATGGGGAAGAGAATCAGAAGGGTAGAATTGAAAAACCTCGTGGGTTGAGATAAAGACAGTTTCATAAGTAAAGCAAAAGCTGCGCACACAAGCGAAGCAAAACAAGGAATTAATTCACTGCTTCCCATGGGCAGGCAGGTGTTCAGCCATCTCCAGGAAAGCAGGGCTCCATCACATGTAATGGTTACTTGGGAAGACAAAATGCCATAACTCCAAATTCCCCCCTCTTCCTTCTTCTTCCCCCAGCTTTATATGCTGAGCATGACATCATATGGTATGAAATATGCCTTTGGTCAGTTGGGGTCAGCTGTCCTGGCTCTGTCCCCTCCCAACTTCTTGTGCACCCCCAGCCTACTCTCTGGTGGGGTGGTGTGAGAGGCAGAAAAGGCCTTGACTCTGTGTAAGCACTGCTCAGCAGTAACTAAAACATCTCTGCATTATTGACAGTGTTTCTAGCGCAAATCCAAAACATAGCCCCATACTATCTACTATGAAGAAAATTAACTCTACCCCAGCCAAAACCAGCACAGATTTCCTTTAACAGCCTCATATCCTTAAGCTTCTATATAAGCAAGAGTTGTTGTGGAAAAATGCACGGCATCTGGACTCTGTCCGGCATAATGTAATTTTCTTTTTCTTCTAAGGTCAGCTGAGTTCATTGCAGAAAGCCAGCCCAGCTATTAGCCATTGGGAAGATTATTGTGTGACTCCCATTCTTTCAGGAAAGCATGAAACCAGATGTCATTTTCTGGAAACGTGATGGGTTAAAATTTAGTAACAAGCTTTTCTTCCTCTCACTTTTTATAAAATAATAGAGCTTATAAGCAAAGAAAACATCTACATTCTCAGAGAGGGCAGCAGCACAGTCATATTTATCATGTCAGTTTTCTCTGAGACATGCGGCTTCCAATAAATTTCATGTGCTGTCAGTGTGGAGGATAATGTGTCCCTGAAAGAACAGGTATTATAGAGCCGAAGAGCTTCTCCTCCAAGAAACATAAAAAACACGCTCAGTTCAAGGTAATGTAAAGCTGTGTTTTCAAAGGTACAAGTTCTCTTGAGGGTATTATTAGGCAGAAAAGGAAAAATGCCTTTAGTATTATTTTTTAAGTTACAAAATTTATTGAAATACAGAATTCCCTAGGCATAGAAGGCTAAGCTTGGTGGCTTGGGCAAACTCAGCTTTAGAAGTAACTCTGAGCAGATGTTAAAGAGAGAGCTACAAAGAGGACTATCCCCAATTTCCCTTTAAGACTTCAGATACATTTTTAACACTGCATAGCATTACCTGGAAGTGGAAGATATGTACTGCCTTTACACCAAAAGGGAGTATGTGGAATCAGAATTTTCATATTCTTTTTAGAATAAAAGCAAAACACTTCCCAAACCAATCCAAAGGATCCCTTTTTGCAGGGGTGGAACTAGATTTAACCTGATGAGGTGGGAGTGGGCAAGAAAAGACTCTGCACATTTGATCAGGAACTGCCCCAGCTCATGTTAAAAACTGGGGAGAACTGGCATGACTTAGTCACCTCCTAATTCCTGCCTACCCCAAATTAAGATGTTGACTCATGCTCCTGCCTATAGACATGCCTTACCTTGCAACCATGTCATACTCCTTTCTTGTTGGCCTGTTGGTATGTGTCAGACCTCTGTGCCTGTGCTTATATCACAAATAATTTGAACCGGTGACTAATACTTTATTCATACCTTTGAAGGCCATAGGGTAGTGTTTATTAAACTGTGTGAGACATTGTCAGGCAGTGTGCAGCATGACTGAAGCAATAGTAGTAAAAAACTCTACACATTTCCATACATGGAAACTTACATGCAATTAAACTAGAGGATGTAGGTAACATATGAAGTTTAAAAATTAAATCTAATCTCCCTTTGGTTGTAAACAAAAACTACAGAGACAGCACAGCATAAGCTGGCCCATGCAATTTTCATAAAGATCAGTTGTCCTTCTAATTAAAAGAGATTGAGAAGCACTGTGCTAGGTGATACTTTGGCAATCAGAATGAGTAAATCAGTTCTCTCAATGTAATTTATATTCTCAATTAATGTGATTGTCTGTGAACTGCCTATAGTGTGTTTTTAAGACATGTCGTTTGCATCAGCTCTTGCTGTAAAAAGATGCCCAGCCGTTAAAGCCGTGGGTGGAAGCTGAAGCAGTGGGAACGTGGTGAGTGGCAGGATGAGAAGACTAGAACTTTGAGACATTTGGGGATTCTAGCTTGAGAGGAAGATTTGCTGTATTTTGATTATTATGCAAAGTTTATTAAAATGGGAAATAAAGCAGTAGCTTCCTGTACTGCAAGTGAACAGTGCCTATGGAGAGGTCTGAGGAGCTTGTGTTTTCAGCATGCGGTGGTTTGGTCCAGGTATTTTTGTGTTCAGTATGAATGAGCTTGCCCTGAAGCATCAGTTCCCAGGCCAACAGGTCATTATAAACCCTCCAAAACACTATGGCTCACTGATGGAGAACTGACAAGTTGCTACATTACGCTACTCAGTATACTTTATTAGTAGTCCTTGGACTACCAATCGTTCTCTGACCACAGTTTAGTCACCACTACTCATCACTTTCAGTTGGAGGCTTGAGAAAATTTTAGTTTAAATGGATGTTTTGAATGTTTCCACACACCCAAGGGCTAAAGGAGATGTGATATCATAAAGGAGATGTGATATCAACAGGTTTGCTCTGTAATTTTCAAACTTAGAGTATATGGACTGTGTTTATGGGCTCGTAACTACCTGGTGGTAGTCGTGAAACTGGTTGAGTTACTGAGGTGCTCAGTGCATTCAGACAGGGTGGGAACGTGCTTTTCCTGTTCTATGTTTCTTATTTTAAGAAAACAGATATTTATTTCTTTGAGATTAACTTCAGAAGTTTTGGTTCTTAGCAAAAAGCACAAGAATTAAGAAGTTAATAAAAGAGTTTCTTATAGGAAGTTTAGCAATCAAAAAATAACATTCCAGATACAGAACACTTGTTCACATCATCAGCCACGTAATTCCCTCCCAAAAGTCTGAACTGGAGTGGATATAAATAATGGGTTGCTGTAGATACCTTGATGAACAATCAATAGCAATTTTTTACAGGAAGCAAAATCTTAAGAGCACAAAAAAAATCACCACATTCACTTCTGCTGTTGTTACCATCATTATCATCACGAGGCCTGTTTCAGCTGAAGAAATGGAAAGCAAAATGAAGAATAAACAGAAGACAAGAAAATAAAGAACACTCCAGTAATCATCAGTAAGGAATGAGAAAGGAGAAATGGAGGAAAACAGACAGTTCTGTTATTATTTAGGATAAATGGTTCTGGGAATTCCACTTTAACTATGAACCAGAACTGGATAAGGACTAGGCAATGCAGTTCTCAGGGATGTAACAAAAGCAGAAGGAAAATCAAGACAAGTCTCAAAGTCAGGCACAGATATATGTGTCATATAATTTATGTGTATGTAGACCAAAGATGTCTGTGAAAACTGGCTCCAATGCACATGAAGCCAAATCAGGTAAACAACTGGTTGTACACACAAACCACGTAAGGTGTGTGTACACATACACATATATGTGTTCACATACTCCTCTAAACACAAAGATTTACTTGCTTAGTCTGGACCCACATAACCCCAAATCAGCCATGAAGTAACGAATGAGGGAAAACATGCAGTTCCACCTGAAAATCAGCCCAATGTATGCTCACTAAGGTATACCTGGAAACAGGCAATGACTGATGCAAAAAATGTAGAGACCAAAGACTGTGAGAAGCATCTTGCTGCTAGTGCAAATGTGACTGTGTTGTGAAAATGATCAGCTGATTTGCAAGCTTTACATGGGTGTGGTTTGCAAAATATGCTCCCTAGTATTAAAAAAATAAGACAGTATTAAGATAAGGTAGTAGTATTAGGATAGAAGAAAGTGTTATGGATGGCTCAGGTAAGACTTGGGAAGATTGCTTAGCTGCGCTCTCTGCCTCTCTTATCATCTGTTAAACAGTAAAGTAGTACCTCTTTTGTTTTACTTGCCTATTTAGGTTTAGATTATCCTTAGCTTTTTGTTACTGTGGATTTGTACAACAGGGGCTGCTGTTAGCTGTGCTGGCATCCAGTGCTCTGTGCCTGGCGGCAGCAGAGAGATTGCCCTGCGGCACTGCCCTGCTCTCCCCTCCCTGGTGCCTGCACTTTGCACAGCTCTGTGCTGTCCCAGGCAGCTGAATCCCCAGCCCACACGGTGGCCTCTAATTAATCCTGAACTTCATTTACCGTGTGATTCCTTATCCTGTCACTTCTTAACTTCAGCTGTCATGTACAGTGAGAGCCCGAAATATGAAAAGCTGAAAACACCCAGCTAAAGGAAAAAATGTTTCTGCTTTTTGCCGTTCGGGCCTCAGTCCATCTGCTGACAGAGACTTGCTGCCTTGTCTCACAGGACAGTGCCTTCACCATCTGAGAGCGACAGATTTTGTTCCTCATGTTCACTGGAGTCACACCGTAATACGAAACTCTGCAATGTGCGCATATTATACAAGCAAGGGACAGCACCTATAATCACAGACACGAATCCAGAGTTTAAGTACAGAATAAAGCCTCATAGAAGCATAGGGCTTCTGTTCAAGACCATTAACTCTAATGAAAATGCACATTTTTCATTAGGCTCTAATAGCCTGCTGCAAAGTAGGGCAACTGCTGTGCAGTGTTTGTAGAAACAAATTGCTAATCAGTCAATAAGGACCTTTACTGTGCACTCTGCTACAGCCAGCTTTTAAGCATTTTCAGCTACATTGAATTATTTTGACTCATTGAATTGTTACTTAGTGAAAACGAAAATATGTTGTATTTATAGAGTATTCAACATGGCAATGCAAAGTGAATTTTGCATCTTGAGTCCATTTTGTTAACATTTATACAGGAGATTTATTATCACTTGGATTTGCCTCATGACTTTTTTTTCCTAGGGTTTGGAAAGTTTTTATTTTATACTGAAAGCTGGTAATGAATTGAATCAATCATTCTTTTAGAAATAGATTTTATAATTCCATTACACGTGCCCCATGCACCCTAAATCTTAATGACAGGAGCTGTTGTTACTGGAGCACAAAAGCCTGCTGATCAGTTATTCACACAGAAGAAAATTGCAGGACTAGGATCATACATATATATGTGTGTGCATACACATATGTATGTGCATATATACATACTATACATCAAACCACATACTTGATTTTTTTTTTTACTGGTAAGAAATAAACTTTAATCGTTTACTTTCTACACCTGATCAGATTCACTCATGTTAATGGTACTAGACACAGAAACCAGAAATGAATTGTACTTTTCCAATCTAAAATATGAAATAGTTGCCACATTTCTTTTAGCAAGAAAATAGAACAACTATAGCAGTCCTTGCTGGGTATGAATCGATGAAGCCCCAGTGGTTTATGACAAGTGAGAATATGATATAATATAAAACTGTGTGTTGTTGATGTATGGAATATGAAGAAATTCCTTATTTCTATAACTAGTGGTAATATTAACATCAGCAGTGCCATTTTGGATCAAAATGCAGAAAGTAATATTTTAAAGGAAATGAAGTTTCTAGTTGGGGACAAGAAATACTGAATTTGAGGGAAAGCCAGAGAGTTAAATATCAGTAGCTTGGAAAATAATGCTGGGACCTGGAGAAATATGATAATTGTCTACAAATATTTGAATGTTATCAAGATGAAGGATTAGTTTTATTTTTAATGTTTGACCTTCAGATAAGCTTATGTGAGAGACAAATTGCTAGTAGGAAATGGGGTAAATTGCTAAATATGAAAAATACCCCGGTAAGATGAATGCAAGAAATCTTAGACATCTTTATTTTCAAGGAACTCTCCCAGCTGGATCTCTCAGATACGTTTGATACTAAGGAAGAATAGCCTCATGAGTATTTGGGAGACACATATTTGTTTATGGAATAATTTCGCCATGATGACTGCGTAGCAACCTGAATTTTACCATGATAAGTTTGGCAAGTATTTGATTCTCCACATTATGATGGTGTCGTATGTTGATGTTGTGTGTTGGATTAGACTATTTATTACAAAGGTGCATTGTACATAGTTCTCTATAAAAGTGGGTATAAACCTGCGTGTAAAACAAATGGAAACCAGACTGCAAAAGCTAAAGGTAAAAAGCTTTTAAGCGTTTTTTCCTTGTGCGTTGTGACTGTGTATTCTGAAGTGGTTTGGGAGCTTTGTATTACAGCATGATAAATGGCATTATTATATTGGCTGGATGGATACTGTCAAATAAGCGTACCTAATATCTTCTGCTCAATCTGCCAGGGCTACAGGATGCGCGTAAACCCCATTTCAGTAAAGGCTGCTAATATGATAGGCTTTTGGAAAAGCATTTGACTTTTGAACACTCACAATGAAGATAATCCTAGTATTCTGAGAAGCACACATGCTAAGAGGAATTGTGAAATATCTCCTTGTTTTGAAGTGAATGATACAAGCAGGCCACTTAACGCTTCAGGGGTTTAAGACTAGGGGGTAACAAGATAAGATGAAGTGAAAGCCTGGTAGTTGGCACCTCATTATATTAAGGAGCCTGGAAAAGAATTGGTAACACATGGCCTTTAAAAACTAACTTCCCTTCCCTTCCCTTCCCTTCCCTTCCCCTCCCTTCCCTTCCCTCATACATATTCAAGAGTGAACCCAGAAAAGGAAATCAGTCCAAGGAGCAACAAATCAAAGATTACTTTGACTCTTGTTGTGCCCTATTTAATGCGTTTAAGAACGGTATCTGCTGGAAGCACTCGCTGGACCCCCTCAGATCCGTATTCCTTTCATTCAGCCGTGTATGTCCATGGCAATGGTGCTGCCCATTAGGTCTGTAAATGAATTTAGTGTGATGAACTGCAGATACCACATGTGAGGATGCTAGTAGCCATAGTCCATTAAACTAAGTGCACTTGTTCCAGTATAAATATTCCCACTGACTGACTGGTCACACCTGAACCTTACTATGTTCTTAGATATATTTGCTATACTTTAAACACTCAGTTTTATCACAAAATTCTCCTTGTAAGGACTCATTTTTCACCTTAACTTTTCCATCCTCCAGGGCTTTTACTCTGAGCTGATGATCCTGAGGAGGCTGCACTATGTCTGTGTAATGACTAATGTACTCTGTCCAACAGAATGAATCAGAGAGAGAATAACATTCAGAGTTCCAGCCTTTGGGAGATGAGCTTTTGTGAGTTCAGGTTAATCCTCACCTTATTGGAACAGCCTGTCCCTCAGCTGGATTTGAAAGAGACCCAAGGGGCTAGATATAAGGAAGAAATTTTTTCTGATGAGGGTGGTGAAAACACTGGAACAGGTTGCCCAGAGAGGTGGTAGTGGCCTCATCCCTGGAAACATTCAAGGTCAGGTTGGACAGGGCTCTGAGCAACCCAATCTAGTTGAAGATGTCCCTGCTCATTGCAGGGGTGTTGGACTAGATGACCTTTCAAGGTCCCTTCCAACCCAAACTATTCTATGATTCTGTGATTCTATGACCTGACTGGTATGGCTACATCTTACATCTCAATATTACAGAGAGACACTTGGAGCTCTCATGAGATTTTTTTTTTCCTGCCTGCTGGACATGTGCAAGGTCTACTGTTCCACTCAACCAT
>VYZW01051276.1:10521-32409 GCA_013401315.1 Balaeniceps rex
TGTGAAGGCTCATCAATTTTTCACATGAAAAATTAAAATTACTTCTAATCTGAACACAATGACCTTGCAAAGAAGTCAGCACATCAGGAAGGAAGGACAGCGTTGTGATTAAAGCATTGGACCGAGACTTAGAGAAATGGGTTCAGCTCTTGAACCTGTTGGAGTCTTTCTTCTTAATTTACTTCTCTTAAGGAAGATTACACGGACTGGGGTTGTGCAGAATAACAAGGCGAAAACTATGGGGGAGCCAGGCTTGCTAACAATTTTCAAGTACGTAGAAACGTCCAATAAAGATGAGGTGAATAATCTGTTTTCCATGTGCATGGTGGAAAGAAGTAACAGATGTGAATATGGGAATGACTCAGCTTAGAGGTTACAAAAAATAGGGACAATAACAGAAGACAGGGATAAGACAAGCCCATGGAAGCTGTAGAGCGTTTAGGAATATATTAAATGTACTCTGCCAGAAATTACCTAGATATAGTTGATCCTACTCTAAAAGAAGGAATGGCTTAGACAACATCTTCAGTGATCCCAGAATCAGCTCTGGCTACTCCTACAGTAGGAACTGCTTTGGTACAGTAGGAGCAGATCAGAAGAGTGAGGCAGCTGGACTCTACATCTACACTATATGTGGTTTGGGAGATTTAATTCAGAATGAATTTAATCAGAACCAAACATTCTCACCATACATGTGGATGAGAGCTGACTCAACTTACCAATCATATGTTTCCATTGGGATTTGATGCATATTTGATGCGTAGTTGAAGTAGAGTCTCTGGTTGCCTTTGAAATGAACCTAGTTTGAATATATCAAAACTGCTATGCTAACTGAACTAATATGAAATAAGGGTGATTGGCTTCCTGACCTTGCTACTACCCCAAACCAAAATGTTAATGTATTTACAGCCTCAGCTGTCTGGAAAGAGATTATCTGGACTGTACATTAGCCAGGTGTTGCCTTCACTCAATACCCTGGGTAAGGCACAGAGCCAGAGAGGGAGTGTTGCAAGGCACGTGCTGCTCACATCAGGGCTTCCTGTGCACAGCGCTGTTTAAAAGGCTTCTACAAAACCTCTTTATATTTTTTCAAGGGTGAATATACTAAATAGATGCTTATAGCATAATATGCATATGAATTAACCATGGTTTTGCCTTTATCTGAGTTATCTCCTTTTTTTTTACTCGAGAGTTAACAACCTCTGCCATCTGTAAAATTATGATAACAATAACTCTTTGCTCTGTATTCAATATTGAGAATATAAGCTCTTCAGATTTTATTCTTATATTTATTCAAGCATAGGATAGTCCACATGGAGAACTTGACTGAGATTTCTGGATGCTCATATGCACATAACAGACAATAATATGTGATGAGTTAAGGTTCATCTTGCCTAACTCCCACTCTATAAAATGCAGTGGTTTACAATTAAATTAGACCTCTGGATAACCTTTTTAGTCACTTGAGACCAATGCCTCAAAGGCATGACTCATTGCATCCTATGGTAGCCATCTAAGGCAGGTGAGATGAATGCAGGACATGCCAGTGTCTCCACTGGCTACAAAAGGAGCCTTGACATTTAGCTTCAACTAAGAAGACAAGCTTCTAGCCAGTGGTAGAGTCTGCAGGGGGTTGGTCTGTCTTTCTGGATAGTTACACAGTCATGGGGCTCATAGGTTTGAGTGAACATACTTAGATATGCTTAGCTCTCCTGCCTTACATTTATTTTTAGCATCATATTAATTAAAGCACCAGTACATATTTTTTCCATCAATAAATTCAATTCCCGAGCACATATGCCTAATCAGTTGTATGTATAGAGAAATTCTATCTACTTTATCTACTATCTACTTTCACTTTTCCAAATTTACTTTCAATATTGGAAGTTTACATAAATTCCTAATATTTTTTCTCACCTCCATTCCTCTTTACATAATTTAATATTTTACTTTAAAATGGTCATTTTGCTTGTAGCATTCAAAATAACAAAATGGTCCAGTTCATTTCCCTCAAGGACATTCTTATAGCTTCATCTGTCAGAGGAATTACTACACAAAGCATAAAATGAATGATAACCAACCTGAATAACGTGCATGGAAATGGGATTGTTTTGATTTCTCTTTCACTAATTAACACTTAAGCTGCTTATATTAGTCAACACACCATTCATTCACCAGACGCAAAACAAAAATGTCTAGATTAGCTCCTGTTATGACCAAGACCTTAGTATCTGAATATATAGAGCTCAGAGAAATAAAATGGCAGCTTTATTTATATAGCCCTTCCCTTTCATTTCTGGATTAGGGACATTTCCATCCTGGAAATTCAGGATGTCACACTACAAATATCACCTTTGGTGTCACCAGTGGTCCCCAGAAGATATTTCTCCATTTATTGACCCGTGTTTTTTCATTTTTCAACAGATCTATGCAGCTCAAACTGCATGCTTTGTATCCGTTGGGCATTCTTTACTTGTTCCAGTAGACGATGGCCTATGAAGGTGTCCCAGAGTCTCAATTTACAGACTAATATAATGCTACACTATTAGGTAGGAAATACCTTGTTGTCTGGAGAATTTGAATTATATGCAATTTAAAATAGCTTAAGAAAATTAGAAGATAAGCAATGGTGTCCAAAACAGATAAAACAGATTTGAAATGAAACAAAGCCAACATCTAGTCTGATTATGCTCAAGTGACTGCAGAAAGACACCCTCTCTCTACACTTTATTCTCTTGCATAACTGCCTCCTGACACAGTGGTAGATGGGGTCTGTGCTTTGTGCTTACCTTAATCCTCAGGTTACACCTACCTGAAGGCTTTGTCACAGAAGATACCTGTAAGACAAAGTTCCATTAGACACTGCTTATCAGCAAAGACCTCAGAATACACTTCCAGATTGGTTCAGGTCTCGCATTGCCTTTCTCTTTTATTTCTTCCTGCTATCAGACACTAGCTCTTCTAGCTAATCTCTCCATTGAAACATTTCAAAGGATCTAGAGAAGCTTAATTTTTTCAGCATGAAATTCATTCTGTTCCCTCTCTAATCTGAAGACAGTCCAGCCTTCTTAAATTAAAATAAAAGACGTTTCTTTACAGAAATATTTAAGTCTCTTTCTGAAAGGCTGGTAATCTTGTTCTCTGCTCAGATGGCTATTAAACAACACTTTACCACACTGAATGTCAAAAATGTCCTTGCCTCCAGCAGTGGCTGCTCAGGATATTTTAGTTTATACTTTTCATTGAAATTTACAGTTGTGTGAACCTCAACATTAAAGACATATTAGGTATCAACATCCAAACACCATAATTGTATGTAGTTCATTATTGACTCCTGACTGAGAAGGTACATGAAGGATATCCCAATTTGGGGATGTCAGCAGGTTTGGGTGACTGAGTAAATTCCTTTTTTTGCCTGATCACACTAATTTAAATAGGCAGCTTTGACAAGAAATTACCTTTAGTAAATGTGAGGCAGGTATCCACTTAGCCTTTGTGTACACTGTTTTGCCTTTGTGAGATTTTATTTGCCAAAACATGGAGTTTAAAAATAATCTTTAGTAATTTGTGTAGTTTCAAGGTACTAACAGATAAATTATGCTAAGAATCCTCTGAAGTGACAGGATCTAATATAAAACATGAAAAAAGCACTGCTCCTTTACAGAGAAAAACCTTTGTTTTAAAGGAAGGTTGGAACTGTGATAGAGGTCAATCCATATGGGTGTTCTCCCAAACCACAATTTAATTCCACCAAAAAATTCATATTTGGAATACAACCCATCATGCTGTGACAGAAGTCATAAAGCAGGAAAAATCCTGTTCATCAGGGTGTACAAATGGTCCCAGTGATAAGATTGCTTCCATAAGGAATATGAATAAAATTCCGTTTTCATGATACAAAAAAATCAATGTTATATTTTATTTGATTCTCTTATAACAGTTGTGGAATCTGTAAATTTTAAAAGTTTAGAAAAGTATTTGGAATGTTTGGATACATTGGGTGGAAATGCTAACCTCTTATTTTATGTCTTCAACGCATGCCATGTTTTAGCAATATCTCAGCGTAAAGCAGAAGTGCGTAGAAGTCAGCATTCTCATTTAAGAAGAAACCTGGGTAATTTAAGAGTTAATTTTTGTTCTGGATGAATGAGAAAACAAAAAAAATATTATTTCCCATGGAACAGTTGAAATATACATTTTAGTGAAGACCAAAAACTTTATTTCGTGTCTCTAGTACTATTGATGTTATGAAAAAAAATCAAACCCTAAAATAATTCTAAAATGAAAAATGAGTGGATTACATTCCAGAAAATGTCAAAATGGAACCCATGACAGAATTAGATCACTGAATGTAATGTTTTCTCTAGGTTAAACCCCATCTAAACCAATTTTTTTTTTGTATAAACTTTCAGCTTTGAAAGTACAGCAATTTCTTTTGGAAAATTGCAAGATAAGAGCCTTTAAATGAAAGAGAGCTTTCTTGCAAAACTAGAAGGCTGGCTCAGGTCATGCTATATTTCTTTCCCTGTTGTATTTATTTTCCTTGGTTTTTGAGCTGGGTAAAACAATAATTTTGTCCACTAATGCAATTTCAAAGGATCAGATTCTGCTGGTGTCTTGCAGCCCGTATGAAGCAATTACGTGCAGTGTAAAGTCCTGGGGAGCTTTGGGTTGAATCCTTTCTGAATAACTAGACAGAGCAGGATGTGTGGCAGTAGATTGAGCTTTTACAAAGCTGCTGTGACACACACAAGTTAAAGTTTGTCTTTGTCGTGGTTTAGCCCCAGTCGGCAACTGAGCACCACACAGCCTCTCGCTCACCCTCCCCCCGCCCCGGTGGGATGGGGGAGAGAATCAGAAGGGCAAAAGAAAACTCACAGGTTGAGATAAAAAGAGTTTAATAATTGAAATTAAAAAAAAAATAATAGTAATAAAATTGCAATGAAAAGGAGAATGAGAGAGAGAGAAACAAAACCCAGGAAAAAAAAAAACAAGTGATGCAACCTCTCACCACCTGCCGACCGACACCCAGGCAGTCCCTGAGCAGTGATCTCTCCCCCCGGCCAACTCCCCCTAGTTTATATACTGAGCATGACATCATATGGTATGGAATAGCCCTTTGGTCAGTTTGGATCAACTATCTTGGCTGTGCCCCCTCCCAGTTTCTCGTGCACCTGGCAGAGCATGGGAAGCTGAAAAAGAAAGTCCTTGACTAGTCTAAGCACTACTTAGCAACAACTAAACCATCAGTGTGTTATCAGCATTATTCTCATCCTAAATCCAAAACACAGCACTATGCCAGCTACTAGGAAGAAAATTAACTCTAACCCAGCCAAAACCAGGGCAGTCTTGTATGGTTGCATTACTGATTTATAATTTATTTATCTCCCTAACATACAAAAAAGGTGCTTCATAGGATTTTTCAAAAGAGTTATGCTATTAAGCATTCAGTTCATATCAAAAATATAAGGGCTGAAATAAAACATTCCCCAAAGAAAAACAACTCCTGATTCTCAGTGTTATCTGCCCGATAATCACTGAGCTTCCAGAAAAGGATTCATATGCGTGTTTTAGGACATGGGTTCCTTGTACATTTTCTGGAGAACAGATACACTGGCATCCTAAATGCTAGCCAGATCATAGAGCACTGGGACACTAAAGCCATTGAAGAGCAAATGCCAGAAGAGGAAGGTGTGCCATAAATTATGTTCCAAGCTTAAGCTGAGGCATCACCAGTTCCCTAGAGCAGTTTTCTTGCTGGTGATGGTGACTAGAGCTACCTCTGGAGTTGGGGGACCAGTGTGTTCAAATCTGCTCAAGATGTCAGGTCAGCCTCAGGTTTTCTGATGAATGCTCTTAAACCCATGATTTTTTTGCAAAGAATAGCTTCCTCCCTGAGTAATCTGAAGGGCTTTATTTGAGCCGGTTTGAGCTGGATTGAGATTTGAGTTCCTCAGACCCAGGGGTGTCTCCCGAGTCCTAAAGAGCTTTAAAAAACCAAATGGTCACTTAGGTCTCCAGCTAAGCATCGCAAGGACACTTGCCAGGCATATCAGCAATACAGTTAGAAATATTTCCTTGAAACCATAATTGTGCATAGTAGGTTTAAGAATCGGTTTTTGCTTGCTTTCCTGAATTGTAGCTCTCAAAATACACTAAACTGGTTTGTAATTCCTCATTGTTTTCTGGTTCCTCAGAGTTCTGTTGAATGCCTGATTCAGTGCCAATGTTTCTCAGTTGCCCTTATAATTGATCCCCTGACTCCCGTCTTGCAGACACCTGTGGCCATATGCATTCCCATTGGAAGAGGTGGGGAGTAATTATCCAACCTGTAATGGGAATGGGAAAGGGGAGGAAGTTCCTTTGCTGCGTCTACCATGCATAGGCCTGAGTCAAAACTGATTAAGTCATGTCACCTTTGGTTTCAAAACACAATTGTATGTATAAAGGCGGCAGTTCTCTGAAATGCATAAAATCTGGATCTGACCAGAACATCAGTATTATGAACATTTGCCCATGTCATGAAGCTGCAACAGTGAAGTTAAGGGGAGGAGAAGGAATGTGACAATAAAGCATAGTATGGCCTGAGTCATTGTAGCCACTAAATGTATTTGGCAGTACCTCTGGCTAACTCTTCCAGAGATGCACTTGGACCAGCACAGAGCAGAGAGCATCAGGCAGCCTTTATGTCTAGAAAACTTTCAGTTGCTCTATTTTTCTCTTTTAAATTGCCAATTCAGATTTTCTCAGGGATGGAGTTCAGTGCCTATCATCTTTGTCAGTCAGTTACTGTTAATTTGATTTCAAATATGTTGAGACAAGAAATAAAATCATCAGGTCCTTCAGGACAGCTAAGAAAAGGCACTAGTGTCAACTCTACTGATTTCTTCCTAATAGATAAGAGAAATGCCATAACTATAGAAAAAAGAGGTAAAGCAACCGTGTTGGAAATGGAAGAATGAGTCTGCAACCTAGAAATATCCCTATAAAAGCATTGGAAACAGTTCTTAACATAGTTTAGCCTCTTACAGAGGCTATTGCCTCTAGACTCTGCAACAAACCTACAATCTTGGGTGAGCTACAGCACAGTACGTGGAGTCTTGAATGCACTGTCCTCCAACGGCAACTCCAAGGAGCTCTTACGTTTCCTTACGGTTAAAAACATTTTATAACTTATGTCTAATATTGATTTAAGTTTAAACTGCTAGTCATTTGACAAATCATAATTTTTTTTCTGGTTTTATGTAGGAGTTGTTTTCTGTGATAACATGTTAGTAATTAAATATAGTAAATAACATGTTAAAAAATCTGGGAAACTTTTAGTTGTATCTTCAGTATTCTAAATAAAATATTTAGTTTTAATAATTTCCTAGTAATAATGTCACATTCTATAATAACATGATGCAAACAGCAGATGTGTGATATATGAAATGGGGCAAAACCTTTGGCCTTAGATGAAAGTAAAACTTCAAGAAACATCTCAAAGCGAAATAGCATTATTTTAATAGAAATAAGCTCTTCTGGAATATATTTGTTTGCTAAGAAATCCTGGGTTTTCTTCATGATCCAAAAGAAATAATGATTTTAGATCTGAGTATTTCCCTGGGGATATGATCTGCTTTTTGAGAATTATAATACATGAGTGTTAGCTTTTTCTGATCAGAGATAGCCCATTTATTTCTTCATGTAATAATAGTAAACATTAGGTTACTAGAGCAAATACTATTTTGCAAGTTTAAATTCTCCAATATTTAAACTTTCTGCTGAAAAGTTCCTATGAACTTTTTTCTGTTTTCTGTTTTCCAGAAAGTAGAACAGAAAAGAGATGTGACAAAAGGGTTGGTAAATCCATCTTTTAACTCACATGACGATATATAAAATTCTGAAGTTATTAGTATGTTAAATTTCAGTTTTCTGTTGGAACTCTGCATTTTAGGTCCAGATTTAAATATTTATCAGATCAAAAGTATGAGAAAGAATAAAAGTTCAGAGCAAATTTTTGGTCTACAGGCTCTGAGCTATTCCTTGGTGGCATACAGGCATATCCGAAGTCCTATAGTTTTCTTCGTGAAATAAGAATTCTTTTTTTATAATTGTAGAAAATTTCACTGGATAGGAAAGCTGTTTTGTACATAGTTTTGGTATGTTTAAATGCTCAGAATAAAACAACACAGAGGTACGAATCACAACACAGAATAAGCAGAAGAGGCTTTGCAGAATCGCTCTAGTTAATTGAGACTTAACCAACAAATGACAAAACCTTGTCCAATCTCTTTCTGACTTGTCACATTATACTATCACTTTTCCTAAAGCAATATTTTGTTTGAGAGAGGTGGGGCAGGAAAATGTGCTAGATTCTGAGAAGCAAATATTCTCTGTTCTGAGTGGTACCTGTCAAACCACAGGTGACTGCAGGATGAGACTTCCCCAGGATACGTGATGCATGATCATTTCAGTCACCTATATTGCATTGTATGTTTATCCTTTGCCATCTTTCTCAAGAACTTGTTCCCAAAATTGGGAAACTAAATTTCTGAGTACTAAGCAGTTCATGCCAATGAGTACCTGGTGGGGAGCTGCTTAGTGAGTGTGAATGGATCTTGGGAAAATAGTGCTTTTGCAGGATGACATAGTGATAACAATGTGAGTTGTAAAGCTGAAAGAGAAATAATGTCTGAAAGTGTGCCGGCTGCAGGAGGCTGCCTGTCAGTGCAAAGGGCACAGTGCTTCAAACCACAGACAGAGCCAACACCTCAGAAGAGCTTAAATTAGTGACAACCAGGAATCTTGGGATGGAGTAGGAGAGGGAGGTACAGGGAGGGACAAATGAAGTGATTCAGAAAAAATAATGCACCTGGGTATGTTAGTCTTATGAGAATGTAAGCAAGGGACACCAGCTACTAACAATTTTAAGGTCAGTGTCAGCATATAATTGGCCTCATGTAAGAGAGCTGAGAAGTGCACACTTCAGAGCCAGCATCACTTGTACAGGAATCATGGGGCCTAAGCTCTCCTTCCTGCTTTGCTACCTTGTAGTGGTGCATCCTGCCCCCCCCACCTTTTCTCTCTGACCGCTTTAGGACCTCAGGAGTTCCTGCTGGGCCGCGGCCTTTGTGTAGTGAGTTGGTCAGTTAAGCGCCCCTTAATTGTACCAAAAAATCCTACATGGTTGAAGCAGAGAGCGACACTATCCTTATCAGAAACTCCTACATGGTTGAGAAGAACGGTACTGTCCTTGTTGGAGGCTCCTGCATGGCTGAGACAGGGAGAGAAAACAATCACTTATCTCCTGACAGCCTTAAAACATTTTTTTTTTACCATCATTACTGGAATTCCAGTAGTTACTGACCTGAATTGCGGCTCAGATGGAAATTTACTGATGACTAAAGCACGAACCTATATACAGCAGTACTAAGTGAGGCCCTTTGAGCTCTTCTGGACTGCAGAGGGTGGCGCCAGCATCTCCCTCTGAGCAGGATGCCTCTCAGAGGTAGCAAACTCTCAAAGTTTGCTGAATTCGAAGGTCCATTGCCAAAGACCGACAGTGGAACCTGGGCAGAAACCCTTCACTCCTCGAAGCGCAACCCTCGCCCATTGGGAAATGCCAAGACATTCGACAGGATTATTTCACTGAACTCGAGGGGAATTTTTAACAAGTATACCTTTTATATACATATATGTATTCATGTCTGTGTGTATGCATGTGTAAATCAATTTAAGTAGTCTGTAGATGTATGATTTAATTACAAAGCGATTCTTATACTGTTACTGTATAAGTATATATACTATATATACTTATACTCTTATACTGTATATATATACATACATAGATATGTATATATATAATCCTTATCCTTATATAATATATACTTATTATATATATAATCTTTTTAGCAAGGCCTGTGGTGACAGGACAAGGNATAAACCGTTGACCAAGTCTGAGACTAAGATTGTATCCAGCCGCACCTAGACTCCTCTCTGAGAAAGAGTTTAGAAAGCAAGGGGGTCCATTCTGAACTTAATGACTCAACGGGAGAGTCTCCCTTATTCCCTTGCACCCACGACCTTTCTGCGAATCCTTCTAACTCAAGTGTAACTTAATTTTCCTTTGTGTACTTCTTCCATGTAGTAATAGAGTGAACCTTGTCATCTTCAAATCTTTAAGTCGCTGTTTTGATTGATTTTTTCTAATCACTTTGTTAATCGACTGATGACTGAGTGCTATTAAAACATCACAATACAATTCTGCAATTTGCCACTAGTAAATTCTAAACTGCTACTAAATCAAACTGTGTAAAGTTACTCATTCACAACAAATTAACATAATCAGCAGGATTCACAAATCTGCATTTGCGACATACCTGTGTCACTTCTCAGGCTGTTTCTGTCTGCAAAAAGCAGGAGAGAACCCACTGTTGCTAAGGCACCCTTGTAGTTGCGTTGGATTTATACAGTCAGTATGTAAGCAACAACAAAGAACGATGGACACCACATCCCAGCTCTCAATGAAAATGTAGCCTGGGGTATCATTATAATTTCAAGGTTCTCTGTGTTTTAGGGCTGAGAGGTGCATGAACATTTCACTTATCAATACAAATTAAGAGCATTAGGTGGGTGAGTCAAACAACAATTCATAAATCTGTATGCTGCTAAATGACATTGTAATTCATCAAATCAAGGGCGAATGGAAAATAACCAGCCTTCGAGTTCCAGCTCAGTGCATCTCCACCAAGGGTGAGACTGTCTCCTAAGGCTTCTGATATCTTATACATACAGATTTGTATTTAAGACAGCACCTTTATTCTCTGTTATTATTGATGAGTGGGCTGCACAAACTGAGGCTATCCTCTCGTCTAAACAAAACATCAGGGATTTAAAAATCAATGCAGAATGCACGCCGTGGCTTTCTTGAATACTGCTTGATTTCTCATCCTTCTGACAACAAAGACAACAATTGACGGAGCACTGGCACAAGGTTGATACACAATCAGCCCAGGGTGTCTCTCAAGTGTGTGCTGCTCAGTAATGCACTGCAGACGGCCGTGAACAAGGAGCATAGCTCTTTGTACAGTGGCATTTTGTCCAAAACTAAACTGCCTTTCCAGCGTGGCTCCTGAATCTCTCATAAGAAGACATGTTACCATACAGAGTAACTGAAGGGTTGACTGCTCAAACAGGGG
Source organism: Balaeniceps rex (assembly GCA_013401315.1). Taxonomy (NCBI): domain Eukaryota; kingdom Metazoa; phylum Chordata; class Aves; order Pelecaniformes; family Balaenicipitidae; genus Balaeniceps; species Balaeniceps rex. Next base: position 21,702 of record VYZW01051276.1, read on the forward strand.
GTCAGGAATTAAATGAGGTTAGCCAGTGTGAAGCAACTAGCACACCAATACCCCATGGCAGCTGCAAGACAGCTCATGTTTTAATAAAGTGAAGAAAACTAATTCACATTTATTGTGGGGCAGAAGTGGCTACAGAAGCAGTCATGGCTTAGAAGGGAGTGACAGTCTTCCAAAGGCAGTTAGATCTACTTTTCCTCAACTTTTAAGGATCCTGCGATGTGTTTTAAGCCTTATGAACCTTAGGATCTTTGATCTTGAACTGACTACAGGATGCAGCCCTACACTCACTGGTTACCTTTAGCTGTGATGCTTAGGACTTTTAGTTTTTCATAAGCCATTAGGTGAATAAATGAATATAGCCCCCCTAAGATTTCTGAGAGAGTTAAAAATACTGTACTTCACGGAAATCAAAGTTCAGACTGTATTAAGTGGAGGATAAGAGGTTTTCTGTTACACTGCTGTAATTCCAGAGAGATTAAACTGAATACAATAGAGCCACAAATAATTTACCCCGGTCACAATGACAGCAAAATTGTATACTAGTAGCTACACTAGTAGAAAAGATTACTTTATTTGCCTCCAGTTTGAATGTGAGTCATTTATAGTATTTGTTGGCTAGTTTTTCAATGTCCCTGTGGAATAACATAAAATTGCATTTGTGAAACAGGAGCTTCTGCAAACAATGCACAAGCTTGCAAAAGAGGGTAAAAAATAGCACTGAGAATGCTACACTCCCAAAGGTGCATGGGATAAATATACCCAGTGCTCAACATTTGGAAAACTGATCAGAAAGTGTTTCTTATAAGCGGGTTGTTTAGTCAAAGTCACTGCTATGCTGAAATAAATTCTTTTTTTTTTCCTAGCACTCAGGAGTAATTGAGAAACAAACAAATTATAAATTGAAAGTAACATCAAGATAAAATTTGTATTAATCCCAATAGATAACAAATATGAACAGCTTGATTCTCTGAATTCTCCTTTACGTGTTACAAATCACAAAACAAATGGTATTTCACTCTAAAATTTCAGCCCAGGGGGAAAGTCCCTGAGTGTAGATGCAAAGTCAAGTGAGCCGTGTAACTACATTTGATGCAAGTGATACATTTTGGGTTGCTATTTTTTCCATGGATTTTTATTTGTTTGGGGTTTTTTTGAGCAGAAAATGAAAGGCATAAGAGGCAAAGTACTTGTTACTACTATGATTGGTTAATAGTGGCTGGCTCTTCAGAGCTATACATTTTATAAAAGCCAAATGTATGCAAATTTTCTCATACACATTCTGACCATATGTTTTTCCACTAATTAATCACTTATGGTACAGGAAGAATGAAACAAAATGGCCAAGCTATAATTTTAGCCAGTAAATTCTGAACCTAGTGCAGTAGTAAGTGATAGAAGGAGGCTAGAACATATATTTTTGGTGAAGCCAAAACAGAGACAGAGATTCTACTGTAAAAAAAAAGGTTACTGCTAAATCAGTATTTATTGATTTTATATACCACTTATTAGAACAGACTGATAAAATACCCTTTGAGGGGATAATTTCTAATCATTCCTCTGTGTTCTAGGTTTATCATTCTCCTTTACAGCATTAATCCTGTAAGAGTTGTCCTGAATAATTTCAAATTCTTTTCCAAGATTTCTGCATGGTGACTATAAGAATATTTGATAAAGTTGAAATCTGAGATTTCTTATTCAGTCACAGAATGTGGCATACATTTCCATACAAACATCTGTGGTCCAAGGACCCCTCTACTCCTTTGATCCTTTCTGTGAGGGCACGTTGATGATGGTTTCAGTCTGTCTTACATTCCTCTGTACATTTTGCAGTCTTAATGTCTCTCTTGGTTAGGTCTTTTCTGTTACATGACATTTAAATTTTCATGTTGCTTAACTTTATCCAACAACTTTCCCTCTTTCTAAGACTTTTAGAGATCCGATCCTGATCCACTACTGTTTTTCCTGAGGTCAAAACAATTTATGTTAATCTAAGTACCTTCTGCATCATCCAAAATGTATTAAATTCTCTGAAAAAAACAGTGAATTTTACCAAATACCATTCAAGTAGCAGCCAGAGGAAACAGTTTCCCAAAGGGGATTTAGTTGAGCACAAACAGGAGCCTTGTGCCAGTAGCTGTACAAGTGAAATCAGAAACACATGGGGACATTCCTGAGCACTAGAATGTCTTTTTTACCTACAATAGTCAACGGCTAAAAGAATGCCCTGACTGACTTTGGCCTGTGTCCTGGTTTCAGCTGGGATAGAGTTAATTTTCTTCCTAGTAGCTGGCATAGTGCTGTGTTTTGGATTTAGGATGAGAATAATGCTGATAACACACTGATGGTTTAGTTGTTGCTAAGTAGTGCTTATACTGAGTCAAGAAGTTTTTCAGCTTCCCATGCTCTGCCAGGTGCATGAGAAACTGGGAGGGGGCACAGCCAAGATAGTTGATCCAAACTGACCAAAGGGCTATTCCATACCATATGACATAATGCCTAGTATATAAACTGGGGGGAGTTGGCCGGGGGGAGCGATCGCTGCTTGGGGACTGGCTGGGCATCGGTTGGGGGGTGGTGAGCAGTTGCATCACTTACTTTTTTTTTTTTCACCTGGGTTTTGTTTCTCTCTCTTCTTGTTGTCCTTTTCATTACAATTTTTATTGCTACTATTATCATTATTATTATTTTATTTCAATTATTAAACTATTCTTTTCTCAACCCATGAGTTTTCTTTCTTTTGCCCTTCTGATTCTCTCCCCCATCCCACCGGGGAGGGGAGTGAGCGAGCAGCTGTGTGGTGCTTAGCTGCCGAGTGGGGCTAAACCACGACAGCTGGTGCCAGTGACAGCTTTCCCAAAGGGCTCCCAGGCTTCACTCAGGAGCCAGAGTGCACTGGGGAACATTTCCACGCAGGTAGTTTGGATGTTGTTACTCTTTTTTGGAGCCAAATCATCCTAGTATAGACATGGGTTATTCTGTGCCAGCTGGCCTCAGTGACCAGAAATGTTCTTCAGCAAAATACTTTCACTGATATAGAAGCAGTGTGGTTATGCTGGGTTATTTGTTAGCACCCAAGCAAGATTTTGTGTATATCTGAGGAAAAAAAAGAAGTAGGAGTTCACAGAGTTTTAGTTTAAAGAAACTTGTCTCCAGAGGCCCAGTTTAATTGGGAGATTTCTCTTCCAGTAGGTGACTGAGAGCAGGAACCCAGGACCTTGTGTGTCCTCCCCAAGGAGCCTGACTTGGCTCCATCTAGGCTTCAGAGGTAAGTACTCCCCATTTATAAAGCTCTTTCTAATCTGACTGACTGAGCAAGGGGCACTTCCAGATCCTCTTCTGGAATAGTGGGAGGAGCTGCTCTAGGACACAACTTGGGGGCAGCTGAACACTTTCACTCTTGCTTTGCCATTTACCTGGAAGGCATATCCAACCCGTCCCTCAGTCTTTAGCTTCTTGCCCCCCCAGTACAAACTTTCTCTTTACAAAATCATGTTTTGATGGTGTTCTGGTAGCTGGGTTTTAGTGGTATTGCAAATTTACACTGTTTTCCAGTTAGATAGCCAATATAAGCTATAGTTCCTTCTCTCAATTGATTTTTTACTGCTCTTTCCTTTTTGTTACTTCTATTTCAGATATCATACTTGCTCACCTAACTTTGCCTGACAGAAAATGATTAAATAACCTGTGTACTTCAGGCTGATGGTCTGTTCACCTTCTCCTGAAATATTGTCCAATGATTTCATAAGGAATTCATCCAATCCAGAGGTGTTGTTACCATCCTCTCCATCCCTGCTGTGTATGTTATACTGGCTCCTGCAAAGTGTTGTAGTCCACTGGATTCTTGCAGCTTTTTCCAATGCCAGGAATCAAACTAAGTTGTGATATTTGCTGTTGTTTTCAAACTGACAGTGAATCCATTTACTTTTCAGCCTCAAATCCTTCACTGTAAAGCTATGGATATTTCATAACAACCACAGTGTCAGACAATTGCCTTTTGCTTTTGAGCATCACTTGCTGATTTCTCTGCTAGATAAATTCTAATTGTTTTGTTAAGGGTATATTCTGTGTCTTTAAGTAATCTGGTTTTAAGTGCTCTTTCCAAAACTCAGTCACAATGTTTCCATTAAGAGGTCTAGGTAGGCTGAAATATGACTGGAGAGTTCGAGTTAAAAGAAAAAAACATTGCCAGCCTAAATAAGCCACTGCGATGCTTGTTGCTTCATTACATGCTCTTTCCTCTAGTGATTGTTTTTATCTATTTTTAAAGACTCAGTTACTTGCTTCAGTGCTAATAATCATAACAATCAAGGACTCAGTAACTCCTCCCAAATTGCAAAATTTATAATATTATAATCATTTTAATCTAAGACCTTTCATGGTCTTTTCTATCTTCACATTTTTCCTATCTTTTCTAAAAAAAAAAGAAGGAACCATTTTGCTCACAACTGTCTATTCACTTGTAGACAACCACTGTTCAAGTCTCTAATACAATTTCAAAATCTTCTGAATTAACAAAAAGAAATGGAAATCAACTGAATAGTTAAGAAAGTTTTTTTCACTCTTCTTGTTGGTGATCATTATTTACAGTTATGGAATGAAAGGCAAATTTAACTTTGACTACTCCCTCACATTTCAAAGAAGAGAATTACTGTATTCTTCTCTTGAGTGTACTGGCATAATTTGTTTTGCCTTTAGTACCATGTGTTGTTTAGAAATCAGTCAGAAAGTGGTCAGTCTTCTTCTGTGTAATAACCCATAGTTATTGCACACTGTGAACTTCTGCACATCCTAGTAGCTTCATGCAAAAGACCTGTGAAGTACCCTCCTAAAGAAACACTTCCCTAACTCCAAGGACTTTAAAAAAAACTTTAGGAATAGTGAGAAAAGAAAAAGAACATGGGCAATGATGATCTGAGAGGACTTAGTCCAGGCACAGGCCCCTTCCCAGGATGCAGTCCCTTGTGGCCATAAGGCTGACTGTCCTGCATAAGCCATGCTAGCAAGTCTCAGGACCAGAGAATTGTCTCTATCCTATTTTGTCCAGTAGCCAATGAAGCTGGAAAACTGACTGCTATGGCACAGTACTTACTTAACCTAAATGACTGGCTTCAAAATGCCCACAGTAACCTCCAGATTACTATTTTTTTCATGGCTTCTGACAGAAAGTGAAAATGTTATTGAAAGCTATTTGAAGATGTGCTAAAGGGCATTGCAAGTTCTTCATGTGAGTGACAGATTTAGGCCAAAAAAATATTTTGGAGCATGAAGTCCTTTGGGATGAGTGTGCAAACTCCTAATAATAAGGCAGCTATCTGGGTATTAACCTTTTTCTTAGCCATACCCTGCAAGTAACTCAAAGTATTTTTATAGTAACAATATTTCCTCCCACTAGCATCTTTTCTTTCTCTGTTTTTCTCTATTTTGGTTCAATTTCTTAAATTGTTACTGTCACCATGGTATCTGGCCACTCCCTATTCATTATAAAAAAGTTGAACTGGCATTTTTTTCATACATTTTTCATTCTTCTGATTCCCTTCTTCAACTATGACTTTTGGAAACACAAAAATGTTGCTTTATTATGGGATGGGTTATTTTGAATAGCATGATTTCACTTAAAATAGACAACAATGAGGTTTATCCTGCAGGAAATCATTTTAAGATCTGGGGCCAGTCTCAGAGAAATTTCTCATGTAGGGTCAGATTTTGGTTCAGAAGTAAGAACTCAAGACATTGATAATTATTGTCGAGCGCTCCAGAATATGAATGTATCATATCTTTTCTGTACTTTATTGTCTATTTTATTTTTAAGCAGCTTTGGGATCTTTTAATAGCTGGGGTTCAGAGTCAATAGTGATAGGATATATGTGGAAAGGGGAGTTGTTAAATGCCCAGCACTGTAAAGTCTTTGTTCATAGACTGGAGATTCTTCTGAGCTATCATACTCAAATTGCTGATATTACTACCACTGCGAGAACTACAAACTGATATTTTGTTGCTAATAATTTTGTTTATTTACAGTTTTTGAGTGGGAGATTCCATCTGGTTTTACTTTATTACATTAGTCTTAATCTTGTAGATGCTGATTAAGTTCTTATGTATTCAGAAAAATAGAGTATATGGTAAAAGGAAGACTCTGTCTAATTAGATCAACCTCCATTAGTTTCTGACTTGGCAGATTCCAGGGGATAATCGGTTTGATGGCATTTCTGGAAGAATCAAATCTCTGTGTTTCTGATATTAGAGAGAAAGGTTTGGAAAAGTCACATTTTAAATGAGCTATTTCACATCAAAAGTTTTCAGCATTTTAAAGGCAGATGAAGAAAACTGTTTTGAACTGTTTTGAATTCCAACACTTACAAATTCTAAAGACGTCCAGCTCAGCAGGGAGCTGAATTTCTGTATATCAAAAAACAGTAACAAAGCAGTCTCATTCTTATTTTGCCATGTATTTAAAACAGTCTTATGAGACATACAAGTTTAATCTTGGAGGCCAAATGTGATTAACCATGGTATATTTATGCTTACAAATGTACTGACATTTGTGCTACAAAATATTTTTAGGTGCTGCTGATGAATTGCTGATTACGAATTGAAATTCAGGTGCATAAAGTCCCTTCACTGATTTTATATGGCATTTATCTTATTAAATTTGAGCTAATCAATGTTTTCCATACCATTTTAATTAGCATAAAAATTGTTGTTCATTCATTCATTTATTAAGCCAATGCCTTCTGGGTGTTGAACCCATGAAAACGCACATCCTTATTTATTTAGGTTTATATACTGACATTGTCTAGTAACCTATGTTACAAACCAGACTACCATTCCATTAGCCTATATTAAAATACAGTTTGAAAAGATAATTTCTCTCAAAGACAAGGCAACTGAAAGTACCAGCACACGGGACTTGAAATCAAACAGAGTTTGTAAGAAATCTCTCACCTCAGGATTGGTGCTGTATAATCTCTAAATAGTGAGTATAGTGTATTTCAGTAAAGGTGAGAGAAATTATTCAGTTGTCTTCAACTGGTTTCTCTGTATGATTCAAGCTCTTGTTACCTCATGACTGGATTTTAAAACTTGATGCTCCATGCAGACAAAAAATTTGTAGGATTTCATCCTAATTCATGCAGCTATGGGAGTGTTAATTTTAGCTTTATTTTTGTTGAGTCATGCCTGTCAGCCCAAATATGGGGATGGTAGAACATGTTGACCAAAACATGTTAGGTGCTTGAGAGAACTTCTGATGGCTGTGATGATGTGAAGTGGGACTCAATTGTGGAAGATCAGCCAATATCAAAGACAAAACAACATTTGGAGACGGTTGGAGAACTCTTTCTATAAGCACGTGTAAAACAGCACAGATGCTGGGAGAAATATGATGGCTGGGTGCTTCTGCTGTTCAGGAAAGTGGCTTTATTTTGATAATAGCAAATCTGGGTTTTGTTGCTGAGGAACAAATAGGTTTATGAATGCATGCAAATGTGAGGTGACAAAGAGTAAATTCTGTTGTCATCATATTGCATTGCAGACTTGATCTAGACATATAAAGCAAGGCAGGTGATGACAAATTACTAATAGGGGATCATAAGGAAACAAACTAATATCGTTAGTATGAAAAAGGGTGGGCTAAATGTATTTGCAATAGTATTGCAGTCAAGTTTTTTGGAAGTGTAAGAGAGAAGAGGCATTTAGGGAATATGCGTATTGTTTTTACAGTGAGTTAGAAATTCTACCTCAAAATGAAGACTATCCTGACAAGCATGGGAAAGTTTGCTTGAAAATTCAGCAAGTACGGGATGTTGATATGAAAAGCACAGTGCAGATTTGATAAGAGCTTGAGAAAAATTAACTGTCTAATTAGAACAAGAGATGCTCATGAAATGTAAACCCAGCATGGGTTCTCATATTAAAAGTCACTAGGCAAAGTTGTGAATTTATCTTAGTTTTCTAGTTCTGTGTTTTCTGGAGAAACAATGAGGAGAATGCATGCTTGTATATAATATTGTTGATTAGGTCATTAAATAATCTTTAAAAAAGTATACTATTTTTGCTGATTATGAGTTTTATGCCTGTTATGTCACACAGTAGCAAGAGATTCCTGTTATCAGCACAGACTCCTCAAGTGGTCTAAAGTGAGAAATTTTGTAAAAGTAAGGTTTAGTCAGTGGTACAAATTTCACCCATGAACTTAGATCTAGAACTTTTCTCCTGTAGAGGTAAACCACAATGTATTGAATACTGAATCTCCCAGTTATGGAAAACCATAATTAGGGTTGTGCCTGCGTTAAACACAAAACTACCCTGACAAAAAATTGAAACCATGCAGGAAAAAAAAGAACTGTTATTTATTTCTCTCACCATTTACAGTATCTGACAGCATTTGTACCTTGTTTTTTTTTTTTAATAAAGGGCCATCCAGTGGAAAAAAAAGATGAACAAAATGTCACAGAAGTACATGATATAAGTTTCTAATCTAGCAATACCTCCTAGCTTTCTGAAGTCCAGTCAAGCTTTTTCTACCTAACTCCAGGAAAGGAACAGCAAGAGTCATGGAGCAGAAGTTCAAATTCTTTATTTTTATTTCACTTTTAAGAAAGTGACAACTTCACCTGTACTTTTTGCCTTGTTTTTTAGTATTTCATCTGTCCATAAGGGTGAGGGCTTACAGGGACAGCACATTTAATAGCTTGTTGTTTTTCTTGAGAAATCTATCTTCATGTTAGGTAGTTGATTCTTCTGGGCTAATGTATTGTTCAGAAATTCCTATTGTGTCTGGGTGAAACCGTCCCATCTGTGTTTAGTCAGTGTAGCGATTCTGTGTTATTAAGTGAAGAGGGCAAATAAGAACAACAAACTAATAGTGTATGATAACAATAAGATTTAAAGATGAAAGGTTTAAGTGGATTCACTGTAGGTACTCAGATTGCTCTGCTTCCTGTAGCTAAGTCAAGCTGTGATTATCACCTGTTAGGGTGATTTAGCTTCACTAGCTAAATCAGCAGACTGTTTTGATGATTTGCGTTGTTCTGTGTTTCATTAGGTAAACAGAATTACTACAGGAATATGGAGTGTGCTCAGCTAAGTACGTATTTCATCATGGTTATGCGCATCTTTACCTCTTCATTTGAACTAAGAAACTGAGCTCCAAAGATACTGCATTTCCATATTACACCGAAAGGATCCCTAATGTAGAATGCAAGTGTCAGTTCATTAAGTGACATTGCCACCAGGACCCCTTGCAGGTCAAGGTGCTAAAGAATGCAGATGAAATGCTTCAGCACTTAGGCTAGATTTTCTCACTCCTGGACAAATTTGCATTAACTGACAAAGGACTTCCTTAAGCATTTCTCATTAATGAAAATACTAGGATTTTTTATGTAGATGTATTTTATGAAGTGTATTTGAGCAACTAGTTTTTTTTCCAGGGATTCTGGGATGTAGCAAATGCTAGCCTCCATGTGCTCTGAGGATGTTTATCCAAGTTCACAGGTGCCAGTTTTACATAGGCATTTTTGAAATCAAAGCTATACTTTAAATGACTGAAATTTTCACTTGTTCTGAGTTTCTGAGTTCTGAAGTACAACAAGGTTCCCAGACAAAGCAGAAAACCTAGTGGAAATGTGAGAAGTCATGACTACAGTGACACTGAAATGTTACCGTCATTATAGACAGTGTACAGTGTGTTACTTGCCTTTCAAACAGCTTTTTAGAGAGAACTTAATGTGATAGTTTAGATGACCTTACAAAAGGTGTTTCTGAACCTGAATCAAATACACATATTAGTCTGCAAACCTCTAAAGTGAATAGGTAAGGTAGGTCTGGAAATATCAATACTACATGGTCAATTTTGGGCCATCGTTTTTCTTTTTCTTTAAGCACATAGAGGAGGAATTTTTTCTTTAAGAACTTTTCATTACTTAAAAGGAAAGTACTTTAAGTACTTTTATGCTTTTTCTTTAAGTTCAAGGATGAAGGAATTTTGGAAAACTTGCTTCTTTTAGGCCTGACTGTAAGAAAAGCATATGCAACAGGATTATAATAGAAAAATGTGTATTAGTGACGTTCAGAAGGAGTTAGCCCTTGAAGAGGAAGGAAGGAAAGCAAAAACACTGGTTTTGTAGCTAAATAATTTTTTCATCTAGAAAAAATACTGCCCTTGCTTCTTATATCAAATGTTTTAGTTTTCCAGATCAGTTTATAGAATCATAGAATGATAGAATGCTTTGGGTTGGAAGGGACCTTTAGAGGTCATCTAGTTCAACCCCCCTGCAGTGAGCAGGGACATCATCAACTAGAGCAGGTTGCTCAGAGCCCCGTCCAACCTGACCTTGAACGTTTCCAGGGATGGGGCCTCCACTACCTCTCTGGGAAACCTGTGCCAGTGCTTCACCACCCTCATTGTAAAAAATGTCTTCCTTATATCTAGCCTAAATCTACCCTCCTTTAGTTTAAAACCATTACCCCTTGTCCTGTCACAACAGGCCTTACTAAAAAGACTGTCCCCATCTTTCCTATAGGCCCCCTTTAAGTACTGAAAGGCCGCAAGAAGGTCTCCCTGCAGCCTTCTCTTCTCCAGGCTGAACAGCCCCAGCTCTCTCAGCCTGTCCTCGTAGGAGAGGTGCTCCAGCCCTCGGATCATTTTCGTGGCCCTCTTCTGGACCCTCTTCAACAGCTCCATGTCCTTCTTGTGCTGAGGGCTCCAGAG
>VYZW01051279.1:1409-11815 GCA_013401315.1 Balaeniceps rex
ATGCCTTAGTATTAGCATATTTTTCTGTCCTTTGTTAAGTCAAATAGATTTTTCAGGCTACCCAGCTGCTTCAAATTAAAGCTATGATTCCCTCATGGACTTTAGCTTGCTATAGATTTTCTTAAAAATGTCGACAACCTCCATTGCTCTGAAGAGATGAGCTTAGGCAAGATAACCTTTGCACAGACAAAGCACCTGTATTTGCTGAACCTCAGTCCAGAATCATCTGTAAACTACACTTAAGAAACCCCAAGTGTTTTTAGTTTGTTTTGGACAGCAGACAGAAAACATTCTGTTTCCTTCCAACTGTGTAAGAATTATTATAGTTTGAAATGAACAATAGTTTTATTTTTATTTCTTTTTTATCTGTTTCTCTAGATAATCTACGGTATGACAAAAAAGCCTCAATTTCACCTATGTTCAGTTGATTACAAACTCTGAAATCTGGGAGATTTTGAATTAAGAATGATTGTCATATTTGAGTCTGATATTCTTGGGAAGGATCCTGATCACACAGGTATGTTCTCCACGGAGATGATAATAATGATGTAAACTGACAGGAGAGTAATCCCATGCATGAATAACAAAGCAGCAACTTAGTCTAACAGTAATGAACGCTGCAAAGGAAACATAGTCCATCCATCCCAAACATTACAACACTGAAAACTCTGCCACCAAGGGAAAGTTGTGTTCAATCACAGACAAATTTATATTAAATACAAAGCTACTGGTAACTGAAAAACAAATTTGGAAAAGACTATACAGGATTCCAGTTCTTCCTTAGGTTAACGCATCTACCTCTCAGCAATGCCAAAAAATAGGTCTGGATGAATAATTGATTTTTTAGTTTGGTGGCCAAATCTACAAATCACAGGAAAGGTACCACTTCTTTTAAAAAAAGTACTTATGTAAGAATAGTTGAATTTTGTTTAAAACTGTAAATATCTTCAGACTGGCTGAAACTAACTTTTTCTGTGATAAATGACACAGCCATGAACATTATTAGCCAACCAGAAGCAAAATATATCCCAAAGCCATGCATTCAGCCTTAGTTAAGACCTTTATGATAACCTTGTATGACTTCATCCCATAATCAGTGCAGCTGGTACTATGGATTGGATTTTACTTTTTTAGCTTTTTGTTACTGAGGCCATCATTTAGCTTTGCTTTAAAATACACATTTGGCAAAGCTGAAATATGGATTGCTTTTGGTATCTGCTGGAGATGGAAGCAAAATCTTTACAAAATGCTAAAGTATATCACTGATAACTGGCAAACACTATTTATGTATAAAGATATTCTAAGCATAACAGGGTGGACAAATCACAGGTCAGGGAGTGTTTTCAGTTTCTTAAAAAAGTATACAAAAATCAAAAAAAAAGGAAGATTATGAAAAGAATAAGTGCCAAAAGCAGTGATTTTAGCCTTCTACTATTTTCCTTTTATTCATTCTTTATTTCATCAAGCCACTATAAATAATGTAAACTCTAACAAGTATACGTTTATTGCAAACTTTTGTGGGTTTTTTTCAAGTTTCACTGAGATTTGAAAAAAAAGGACTTCAAGCATCAGTTCAGAGTGAATTGGGTATCAAAACCTGAATGATACTACTGGTACAAACTGGGGAAAAAGGGTCCTATTTTACCGTAGGGGATCACTGATGAAAAACGTAACTGTATGAACTTTTATAACGTGATGCAAGCACCTAGCATTTTTGTGTTATACTTCACAATTAGAAAATACATTATATTTATTGAACACAGATAACCAAACTCCTCTCCCCTTCCAAGAAAAAATTCTGGTTCAGAAGCCAGCTAGTATTTGCAATATGTTCTTAAGACTTATATAAAAATATACTATTTGGCAAGTGGAACGTTTACAGAATATAATTTCTTAATATCCTATATGAAATTAGTACTTTAAGAGTTTTTTTTTAACAAACACAATATTTAAAGTTGGAGGGAGAAAACAACCTCTGCGTTTAAATCTTGTAAGTAAGAACCCTAGACATAAAATAATTTTGTCCTAGACTCAGAATCCACTGGTACTGAGATGCTCAAAAACCACTGGCACTAATTGAACCCAAAATACAATTGTCATCATTTAGCTAGAAATAAAAAAATAATTTGGATGCTGAATTAATTTACAGTATTTTACACTACAGTTGGAAAACTGTGTAATGAGTTCTGGCATAGCATCGCTGGGAATAAATCAAAAGATAAAAAAATTCTGGGGAAAACAAGTCTAACTGGGTACCTAGAGAGCAGAAAGCTGGAGTTCTACAACTCATGAAAATGGGTGCCTTCCAGTCTTCAAAGCCCTTGATCTTCCATGGATTATGTAAAGTTGACCCCCAGAAACAGAGAAAGACAACCTTTGACAAACATTGCTATCAAGACATTTCATTCAGATGATCTTATAATCTTTCTACCTGGGAAAATAGATGAGGTTAATGAAAATCTTTTACTGACTTCAGTGGTTCATGATCATGCAGCTGTCAAAACCAGATTTAGCTACAACATATAATGTAGCTGGCCAATGACAAAAATACAGACCATATTGTTACAACAGGTTGTATACAATAACAAGAAGAAAAAAAGCTTGATTTTTGTTGGGAGTTTTTTGTTTTCATTTTTCTATTTAACTTTTGCAACCATTTAGAAAGCATTTTTTTCACATTTGTATTTGCCAGCTGGATGAGTCTACTGCTATCAAATTAGCAAATTAAGGTTACCTTTGGAAGAACCCCCTGTTCCCAGTCTATTTCTATGAGTTAGAAGTATCCCCAGTAGATACTGATAGCTATTAATTTGTAATTTTAAGGTAGAATGACCGTTACTTCAAGTAACAGAAGCAGAATTGGCAAATTATTATCTATCATAAATACAGTAACCTTGGAAAGTTGTAGAGCCATAAAACGCACATCACAAAGACAACTCTCTGGATGAAAAAGGACCTGGTATTAACGAACAGCAGAGCACCATCAGTCTTACTGATAGATGGACATAGATTAATCTGCTGTTCAGTGGTTCATAGCAAATCATGGAATGTCTACCTTTCTTTACGCTGAAAATGCTACTCCCTTTACTTGTCAGGTTTTTCTCTTAAACACAGATTAATCTCTTCCTTCCTGTGGTGGTAAACTCACTCTTTCTTTGCTGAATTCTAATAACTACCTCCTAATTTTATTCTACTGTATTTTCCGCTAAAATTTTTCCCCAAATGGGATATTGGTGGATTGTTCTGCCATTTATTTTAAACAGATTGAGTTAAGAAAGCAGGGGTCTTACTGTATTTTGATGAGAAGCAATGACAATTGCATTTTTGAAATAATTTTCATACAGCCTTTTTTTAAAAATATCTTCTGTTTATTTAACTATTCAACTTACATCTTCTGCATATCATGTCAACCAGATCCTGAACAAAAGTTGTAAAAATAATCACAAAAAAACTTATATCTTACATTTAAGTCCTGGAACACAACTGAAGCTTTCAAACTACCCTTTATCAGTTTTATCTTGAGTTCTGTACAATACTGCCAATTTGGAGTTGAATCTGAATTTCTCCAGAGGATTCATTGATTTTCCACTGGCAATTAAGCCTGGAGCCCTGAGATGCTTCTACATTATTTCATTGTCATATATTTTTTCTAAAAATTAAATTTCAATTAGCTAAATTTGATTTGGCTTATTTTATTCTCATGTTTATTTCTACCTACTTAGCCCTCCACTTTTGCTGGCCATTCTAAATTATATGCAGGCACACAACTATTTTTAATAGTTTTTTCATAAAACTCTGTAAACACTAATGAACTACCCTTGCCAAGGTACAAGATGAAATTAAACTCATGTTTTATGGCAGCAGTTGTTGTTGTCTACTGACACCCAGCTATTTTTTTTCCATGGTTCCTTCCCTAGTGCAAACTTAATTCTGAGAAAGTTCCCTATATTTTAAGCAAGTTTCATGTATCTAGCTAATGCAACACTGATCTGTCTGCATCTTAAAAACAATTTGTGCCTAAGCAATACAATCATTTGGGAAGTTATATATTTTCATACCTAAAAAAGGAGTAACACCTTACCAAACAATGACATTTATTGCAACTTACAGCCTGGGTATGAAAACACATTGTCCAAATTGAGGATTAACTTTCCTTCAAAACCTGTAGAGGTTTTGCTTTTGGTTTTGTTTTTTTTTTTTCCCCAAATAAAAATAGGTTTTTAAATGAGTGATTTTCTTTTTTTTAAATGGGAAAGATATCTTTCTCCCAAATAGACTTTAATATTTAAAGAAAATAGTTCAAAAACTGAACAGTCTTAAGTCTGATGTGACAAATCCATCCAAAAAAGAAGAAAAGGAAGGTGGAGGGGGGAATTATTAAAATATTGCAGAAATCAATTTTCTATACTGGCTTCCCAGTTTGTTAGTCAACATACTGGAGGATTTTCCTATTTTTCCTATTTTCCCTTTACTTTCAAAGGTAAAGTAGAGTTTCTTTGACAATATGGATGTTGAGTGAACATCTTGTGTCATTGCTCTTCCATTATTTTTTTTTTCTGACTTGGCCTGCTTTAGGCATTTCTGAGAAAGATCATCTTCTCTGTATAAAGTACTACTAAGCCTCATAATTGTGTCTTTTTCACAATTTTAACTCTTCTATTTTATATCATCCCTTAAGGACAACTATGATAACAATACTATTGTTAATTTAAGCATAAAACACAAACAAGTTACATTAAAAGGAAATAAAGTGTTTTGTACTTTAACAGTCCTTGTGCGTACTTAAAATCAGAAATGTCCAAGTTGAGAGACCTGTGACCCTTCAATATCAGCACAATTGAACAGTATTTATGGTACTTACTTAAGAATGTTTAAAGTACTGATCTAACACTGAGAATGTGTGGTTCTGTCACAGACTTCCTGCATAGCGTCTTAATATCACTGTTTCTTCTCTCCAGCAGTAAATGTAGCACTATTAGATGTCACATTCACAAAACAAGAATTATAGTCTTTTTCAAATGTTTATTTGAATTTAATCAAGCCCAGAATCATTTGGTGTTTTTTATATGACTACCTGAGGTGTTAAGTCTCTATATCACGCTTATATATTGACATGATAGTGTAACTATGCTCACTTAAGTCATTTAATGCTGTTGAATTGTCAAAATGCAGACCTTAAAAGCATTTATATAGAATTCTGTTCCTACAGTAGAGTTAAACTGGACAAAAGAGCCAGAAGTTCACTAGAGGTTTTTTGAAGACTATTTGGGAGAAACAGAAAAAAAGGTGGAATAATAGAAAACCAAGTGACAATGATTACCTGTTTTATCTAATGATAATGGTTACATATTCTATTAATTGTACAATGAACAATTTGTATGATTTGAAAACATATGGTAGAAAACTACAGAGTTTAAAGAATTATAAGCATTAATGTTTTCTGCTTTGCTTTATGCTTACCAAGCCAAAAGAGGTCAGTTGGTTTGTTTTTTTTTTTTCCTGGTAAATACTAAAATATAAGAAAATGCCACAAGAAGTAGGGGAATCTGATAATTTTCAATTGTTAAATAAAAATAAAATGAAAAACTTATTTAAGTAAAAAAGGAAAATTTGTCAAAAACATTCTGCACTAAAATAATCTCCCATGTCCAATTATAAGGTCGTGTTTAGTTATGTGATGCTAAAGTTCCGTACAGTTCCCATAGGACACTTAGAGCCTTATATTGCCTTTCACATTATACTCCTATGCATAAAATTCTGACAAACATTTCTTTGCTGAGTAGCTCTACAGCAAGCCAGAGTGAAAAACGGTTTAAAGCTGTATTACCGCCTCTCAGAAAAGCTCTGTGAAACTTTTATTGTTTCGTATTCTTGTGATTCAAACCACTATAGAAACATAGAATGGTTTGGGTTGGAAGCAACCCTAAAGATCATCTAGTTCCAACCCCCCTGCCATGGGCAGGAACATCCTCCACTAGACCAGGTTGCTCAAAGCCTCATCCAACGTGGCCTTGAACACTTCCAGGAATGGGGCATCCACAACTTCTCTGGGCAACCTGTGCCAACGCCTCACCACCCTCATAGTGAAGAATTTCTTCCTTACATCTAATCTAAATCTACCTCTTCCAGTTTAAAGCCATTACCCCTTGTCCTATCACTACATGCCCTTGTAAAAAGTCCCTCTCCAGCTTTCTTGTAGGCCCCCTTCAGGTACTGGACGGCTGCTATAAGGTGTCCCAGGAGCCTTCTCTTCTCCCGGCTCAACAACCCCAACTCCCTTAGCCTGTCTTCATAGGAGAGGTGCTCCAGCCCTCTGATCATCTTCATGGCCCTCCTTTGGACTCGCTCTAACAGGTCCATGTCCTTCTTATGTTGGGGGCCCCAGAGCTGGACGCAGTACTCCAGGTGGGGTCTGGCCAGAGCGGAGTAGAGGAGGAGACTCACCTCCCTCAAACTTCTGGTCATGTTTCTTTTGATGCAGCCCAGGATACGGCTGACCTTCTGGGCTGCAAGTGCACGTTGCCAGGTCATGTTGAGCTTCCCATCAACCAACACCCCCAAGTTCTTCTCCTCAGGGCTGCTCTCAATCCTTTCTCCACCCAGCCTGTATTTGTGCTTGGGATTGCCCTGACCCATGTGCAGGACCTTGCACTTGGCCTTATTGAACTTCATGAGGTTCACACAGGCCTACCTCTCAAGCCTGACGATGTCCTTCTGGATGGCATCCCTTCCCTCCAGTGTGCTGACCGCACCACACAGCTTGGTGTTGTTGGACAACTTGCTGAGGGTGCACTCAATCCCACTGCCCATGTTGCCAACAAAGATGTTAAACAGCGCCTGTTCCAATACTGACCCCTGAGGGCCTCCACTCGCCACTGGTCTACATTTGGACATCGAGCCATTGACTGCAACTCTTTGAGTGTGACCATCCAGCCAATTCCCTATCCACCAAGTGGTCCATCTGTCAAATCCATGTCTCTCCAATTTAGAGACATGGATGTCATGTGGGACAGTGTCAAATGCTTTGCACAAGTCCAGGTAGATGATGTCATTTGCTCTTCCCTTATCCACCAATGTTGTAACCCCGTTGTAGAAGGCCACCAGATTTGTCAGGTACGATTTGCCCTTAGTGAAGCCATGTTGGCTGTCCCCAGTCACCTCCTTATTTTCCATGCACCTTTATCATAGTTTCCAGGAGTATCTGCTCCCTGATCTTGCCTGGCAGAGAGGTGAGACTGACTGGCCTGCAGTTCCCTGGGTCTTCTTTTTCCCTTTTTTAAAAATGGGGGTTATGTTTCCCCTTTTCCAGTCCGTGGGAACTTCACCAGACTGCCATGACTTCTCAAATATGATGGATAGTGGCTCAGCAACTTCATCTACCAGTTCTCTCAGGACCCACAGATGCATCTCATCAGGTCCTACGTACTTGTGCACCTTCAAGTTCTTTAGATGGTCTCAGACCTGATCTTCTCATACAGTGGGGGGTTCTTCACTCTCCCAGTCCCTGTGTTTGCCTTCTGCAACTTGGACGGTGTGGCTTGAGCACTTGCTGGTGAAGACTGAGGCAAAAAAGTCGTTGAGTACCTCAGCCTTCTCAATACCCCAGGTAACCAGGTCTCCCATTTCCTTCCAGAGAGGACCCACATCTTCCCTAGTCTTCTTTTTACCACTGATGTACCTATAGAAGCTTTTCTTGTTGCCCTTGATGTCCCTTGCCAAATTTAATTCTATCAGGGCTTTAGCTTTCCTAACCTGATCCTTGGCTGCTCGGACAATGTCTCTATATTCCTCCCAGGCTATCTGTCCTTGCTTCCACCTTGCGTAGGCTTCCTTTTTGTGTTTGAGTTTGTTCAGGACCTCCTTGTTCATCCATGCAGGCCTCCTGAAGTTTTTGCCTGACTTCTTCTTTGTTGGGATGCATCATTCCTGAGCTTGGAGGAGGTGACCCTTGAATATTACCCAGCTTTCTTGGGCCCCTCTTCCCTCCAGGGCTTTATCCCATGGTACTCTACCAAGCAGACCCCTGAAGAGGCCAAAGTCTGCTCTCCTGTATGTACGTATGAATGTATGTATTACATTCAGTTTGAAGGACTCCCCGCATGTTCATTTTAAGCATTTCAATGAGTAATTTCTGCAAGCACCACGACAGACATACCTGTTAAAATATTTATATCGCTTTACTGCCTTAGTGATAAAGGCAAGATTCTTACTGTAACTGTTAATACAATAGCAGATTTAACAGACCAGGGTTTCACTTCCATGGAGTCTTGTAATGCTTTCTTACAATGGGTTAGAATGACTTTCTGTTTTATTTATAATCTGAAGTAAAATATGCTTCACACTGATAGCACAATTAGAGTTCTAACAGCCAAAGGTTCTTGCCAGTAATTTAAACCCTAGAAACAATCCTTTTCTAGGCTTTATTGCCAAAGCTCATGAATGGACTATTCATTGCTCGCATGGGTAACAATCCTGCTAAGGATCACAAAATTCTGACTGTAGTACTAAAGCGTTCCTGACATCAGTCACTGGAGCAGCAAATAACCTCAAATTTGCTGAACCCTCTAGACCTGCAAACTTTTTCAGGAATCGCTTTGTCACCTGTATGCTTGTGGATGACAAATAATAATTTGGAAATGCATTGTATTTTTTGCTTAGAATAGCAGTAGCTGAGAGACAAGGATTTCAGAAATCCCTGCCATCCAATGCTCTGCAGCCTTATAAACATCAGTGAATGTAAGAGAAATCAGCCTGTCTTTTTCTCCAGAAAAAATAGTCTCAAATATTGATCCTCTGCTTTGCCTTTTTTTTTTTTTATATTACAGAAAGATTAGCTGTCTCTTCTTTCCTCCTCCTCACCTCTCTTAAAAAGAACCTCTTGTCAAAACCTGCATCAAGATACAAGGAGATATGAAGCTACCGTCTAGCCAGTCAGCCCCTAGCATGTCTTAAGGCATGGGGCCATTTCTGTCCCCAGCACAGAACTTCACATTTGACTGTTGAAATTCATAAGTTTGCTATCAGCCCCCTCCTCCAGTCTATTGAACTCCCTCTAACCAGCAGCCCTGAGGAACATTACTCACACCTGACAACCAGTTAGACTTTCAATCAGTGACACCTGCCCTTTAAGCCCGACAGTCCTGCCAGTTTTTCACCCACCTCCTAATTCACCAACGCAGTCCCTATCTCCTCACTGCAACCGGAAAGATAATACTGTCAGACTGTCAGAAGCCTTGCTAGTGTCAAGGTAAGCCACTTTCTCTGCCTTCCTCTTGTCCACAGAGCTAGTTCAAAATAAAAAGGCAATCATGTTGGTCTAGCATAATTTAACCTTGGCAAATCCATGCTGGCTGTTCTCAGTCACTTTCTTGTCCTTCACGTGCCTGGAAACTTGTTCCCAGGACTGGAGATGAGACAGACTAACCTCTAGTTCCTTGAATCATTCTTTGCCTTTTTGGGATATGGCTGAAACATTTGCCTTTTTCTATCACCAGGGTTACCTTAACTCTTCGAATGACACGGAATAGCCTCACAATGCAGCTCCTTCAACCTATTCTATCTGGTTGAAGGCAGCTCCTTCAACCCATTTTATCTGGTTTCAAGGACTTCTGTATATCCAGGTTAACTAAGTCATCCCTTACTTGATTCTCCTCTACTGTGTGTAGTATGTTTTCCCCCCAAAATTTGCAACTATACAGAGAGACCAGGGAGGCCCAACAGCAGACCTGATCTAATAAAGACTTAGGCAAAGAAGTCACTGAGTCCTCAACCGTTTCATTTACATGCAGAAGCCCTTTTATTTTTGTCCTCCCATACCCTTCTCCCATGTCAACTCCCACATAGCTTTGATCTTCCTTAATTCCATCCCAACGTATGTGGGTGACACTTCTGTATTCCCCTTTGGTTGTCTTTCCTTACTTCCACTTCCTATATGCTTCTTTTTTTGTGTCTGACATCAGTCTGAAATTCCCTGTTCAAACAAGCTGGCTTCTTGTCATGCCTGTTTGCCTGCAAATCAAGATAGGTAGTTCTTGGGCTTTGAAGTAGTTGCCCCTGACAATCAGGACTCTTCTGGGTTCTGCTGTCCTTCAGAGCAGCTTCCCTAAGGAACCTGTCTACTTATTCAATTAGCGAGACGAAGTTTACTTCCCTAGATTCCTGGGTCTTTAGTCAAGTACTTGTCTTCCTCACTTCCTTCAGGTTCTTAAACTCTTCTCTTCCTTGGTCACTCTGTCCCTATTTATTAATAGCAAATCCAGCAGAGCACCTCCTCTTGTCAGCCCTTCCAGCTCCTGCATTACTGGCAACGCCCCTGACAATTCAGAAATCTCCAGGTCATCCAGTCTCCCCATCATATGACCTGTTCAGCAGAGGCTAAGGTAGCTGAAGTCACCCATGCGAACCAG
>VYZW01051279.1:15413-28455 GCA_013401315.1 Balaeniceps rex
CCAATTTAGAGAAAAGGATGTTGTGGGAGACCATGTCGAAGGCTTTTTGGAAGTCCAGATAGATGACATCCATTGCTTTTTCCTTGTCCACTGATGCAGTCACTCCATCATAGAAAGCCACCAGGTTAGTCAGGCAGGACTTGCCCTTGGTGAAGCCATGCTGGCTGGCTCGAATCACCTCCCTGCCCTGCTTTGTCAGGTCAATGGAAAAGTGCTGACATCTCATTCCTCCTTCCCTCAAGATTGAATGAATCAGATAGATGAGATATCCACCTGTCCTCACTGATCATAGAGGAA
Source organism: Balaeniceps rex (assembly GCA_013401315.1). Classification (NCBI taxonomy): domain Eukaryota; kingdom Metazoa; phylum Chordata; class Aves; order Pelecaniformes; family Balaenicipitidae; genus Balaeniceps; species Balaeniceps rex. The sequence continues at coordinate 15,711 of VYZW01051279.1, forward strand.
GCAAGATGATCACTATTTAGACAGCTAATTTAGGCAAGCAGAATTCCAGCTGTTACACAGGAACCTCAGCCTCTGAGGCAGACTTTCTACTAGTCATCTTGAAGCTTTTCCTAATGCTTGACACATATCTTATAAAAAGGCTAGAACTTGAGTTTCAGTGGACCTCCATACTTCTGGAAAAAGATGAGAATTTGGGTAAATGTGATTGTACCCTGATTAAAATTGCTTGAATACCTGTGTCCAGTATCTTCATCAGTCCTCAGTATTTTCTCTATGTCTACAGATTGATGCTATCACTGTCATCACACAATTTTTATACTTTTTTCCCCACAGTCTATTGAGACTTCTTTTCTATCCCACACAAACCCACCCAAGATGTAATCCAGATGGTTTTGGCCTGCAGTTTAAAATATCTACAAATCCTCTTGGGCATACTCAGTTTTACAGAAGTTTATAAAACTTCTGTTTCATTATCATGCCCTTTGCTATCATTTAAACTGCACCAGTGACCTATAAGCACAGAAACTCAATGAATTTAAATCCTGTCAGATTGGTTTGTTCTGTGTTATGTTTAAATTCTGTGTTCAAGGAAGCATTTTTTAAATCCTAACCTTATTGGTAAGATAAACAAAAGCTCAATTTCTTCACTCTTGACACTCTGATTGCTTTACTTTATACCGCTAACTCTAGTCTTTCCTACCCTGAAGCTGTTACTCATTGGAAGAAGACACAGATATGAATCCTGTCAGTGGCATTGCTGCACTAGAAGCCAGATGTCAAAACAGAAAACTATGTCATATATTCTTGACAGGAGGAGCTTATTAGCCTGTGATGATATACAAATAATTCCTTGGAATTTACCCATAATAACTAAAGCAAAAAATAATAATAAAAAAAAATTCTGAAAAGACAGGTTGTACTCTAAATTGTTGCATTGCAAGGGATGGGTTAAAGATTCTGGGGGATATATTTTGGAGATGTTTCTTCTGACACATCATGTTATGGTATTATGCATCTTTTGGTATTAGTCACATCATCATTTCTCACATGGAGAAGCACATCGACACAGCACAACGTGACATGTCCAAAGTAATACATCATCGCTAAAATAAGACTTGTAGGTGCTTTCTGATCTCAGGAGCACTGCTTCTTCCTTTTGATTTAAAAAATACCTGTTTTTCTGGATGTTTTCCTCTCTGACACTCCCTTCTTAAGTGAAATACTGTTCCCCATATGTCTCCCAGTTTACTCATAGTTGAGCAAAGTAGGATGAAAATATTCATTGCATCAATGGCAATAGGGAAGACAATTTTGTGAGAGGGACAGAAAGTGGGGTTTGTTTTCTTGCTTATTTTGTATGGGAGCAGTACTTTTTAGCTTTTGGATGATCTCAGTATGAACAATTCTTCCATCTTCTGGCTCTAAGGAACTTTCAATACAGCTGAAGGCTGGGAACATTTGGTAGCTTTATTTGTTTTCTCCACTGAATAAAAGGGCCTAATAATGATATTTTCAACCCTCCAATGTTGCACGGTTAAAGCTAGAACTTATCCCGGTGATTAAGTCATGATACTTCTTTCAATGACGGAGACAGAAAGGAAGCAAATTTTAGTACATCTGCTGAGCAATGGCTGATCCTCTACTGAAAGTCTCTTTTTTTTTTTTTTAACGGGCAACTGGGCTCCACAGTCCAATCAGCATAGAGAGGTAAAGTCCTGTCCAAATATCTTGGTACTAAGACTCATCAAAAATCCAGAATGGGAAGCATCTGGGCAATAATTAATTGCCTGAAGAATGCTTCTTTTTCAGACTGATAGGAATACAATGTACAAAGTGGCAACTTACCTCAACCCAAGAGACACCAGGAGTCTGTCCTGTACTCTACAGAATGATTAATCATTTCTTGCTAAGAATAATAAGTTATCAAAACCAAAACCAGTTTCTGGTGTGATACCATTTATGTGAAGATGCAAGAGCAGATGTACCTTTTGATATTAACGCAGAGTAGACACAATTTCCATCTGTAAATTCATATCTTCGTTATAATAGGCAAGATTCAATTTATCTAGGAGAGATAATCCTTAGTTTCAGAATACAACTAAGAAAGCTCCATCCTAGTGCAGTATCTGAGAACATGACTGTTGTTGTTGTTATTATTTTCAGAGGTATTTTAAATGGGTATTATGAACGAAAATGCAGAAACATCATTTGCTGTCACAGCCTCCTCGAGTATAATGCAGCAAGCTAGTATTTCCTCAAGTGTCTAAACTTCAAGAGAAAATTATGCTGAAATAAAGAAGGCAGGAAAGAGAGAAAAATATCAGGGAGAAAGAAAGGTGTGCAGCTTGGGGGAAAAAAGCACAGAATTCTAAAAAGGGATGAGAATGTATTCCCATTTTGCACCAGCTTTATCCTGGACTTACTCCAGTTTTACCATAATATGCATGAGAATCATACCCAAGAGCTTGATTTTGAAGTGGAATACTTAAAACAGCCTCATCCACACCTCTTTGTGCCCTGAGGCTTGTATGTGGCTGGGTGGGTATAAGTGGACCTAAGAGGCACAGAGATTTCAGAAAACATGTTTCTGTATTGCAAAGGGTGATTAATTCTTATTGAATAGAGACTACTTCACTTAACCTGATAATATTGTGTTCCTTGGTTGCTAGGAAGAGGGAGGGAAAAAAGCTATCATAAAACAAGCAAGCAAGCACCCAGCTTGGTAACTCAAGATATTGTCTCACTTTATGAAATTACACTGACATCCTCTTCTGCAATAGAAAAAAAAACAATGTCTTTTCCAAACCATGTAATAATACTGATTTTCCCCTTTTTTTATGGGGAGCTAGCTCTTCAAAAATGTAGAAACATAGAATATCACTCATCTCAAACAGCTACAGAGCTTAATCACCTGGAATAGACCCAAATCATATGAAACAAATCCAGTTTATTCACCTAAACCAACAAGCAGTTCTGGAACATCTTGAGGAAAAAAAAGATACATAGTCACACCAAATAAATCCTTGAACAATTATCTGTGTTATACAATCTGTATAGCTTCTAGCCTATCCTCCAGACTGTACTATGGGAGTGTTACATTTTTCTTCCTCTTTACTTCTGTCTATAGGAGAGCTACTCAAAAGCTTCATGTCCCAGCTCACACTCAAGCACTTCTAACTGCCTTGATACTTATCGTCACCTTTTTCTTCCTGTGAAACAGATTTCCTACACACAGAGATGTGACTTCATAAAGCTCCATAAGATACTTTTTTTCCCCAGAAGCACTCACACAGTGTTTATCCATGGACCTAATAACAAAAAGTTCAGTTCCCGGAAAGAGTTTGCCAAATCTAGAGTGGCCCTAGAAGACTTTCCCTCAGGCACATTGATTGCCTCAGATTTACAACATTTTCTCAGCTGCAAAACAATCTTTCAAATGCAAGACCATCAAAAGTCATTCTTGATTTTTTTGAAGTACAAGCCAGGATCACAGTTTCCTTTCCTAAGGTCATCATATTCTGTTGGTCCCTGACACGCTAGCCAGTCTTCTAGGTAATCCACTGAGATCACTCTGACGATTCAATGCCCTCTATACGAAGGATGATTTTAACAGGCCAGTTCAACAGTGCAGTCTAAATTCCACCAAATAATATATCTGCCCTAACAGACTGGGCAGTTCTCAACTGTACCCCTGCTCCTACTTCTCGGTCAAACATTTAGCAACCAAGAGTCACAGCTATCAGGACTAGTAGTTCCACAGTCATTCAGCAGGGAATAGGACCACACCAGGCAGCTCCCAACTGTACCCTTGCTTCCCCATCTCAGTCAAACACTTAGCAACCAAGGATCACAGTTATCTGGACTAGTAGTTACATAGTCCTTCAGCCAGGAATAGGATGATACAACACTGACTAGCAGGAGAGCCTGACTTTTTGACTCTCCACTTGAGTGGCAAACTATATAGAGCAATTCCTGGGAATTATTAAAGAGTTGAAAGTGCGAAGGAGAAGGCTTGGTTGCTGCAGTCAGAAGAGGAAATATGCCTTGGGGAGGAAGGAATACTGTATAATGAAAGAGAAGGGGTGATTTGGAGGTCTGCCAGTTAGTGTGGAGAGTACTGAATAGGAAGAAGGCAGAGAAATACTGATGTCAAGAAAACTTTAAGGGAGATGAGGGTATTAAACAGGATTCTTTTGACTAACTCTCACCATTCTTCCACTGAAGTTATAATACAAGAGCCCTACAAAAGGTGGGTGAGGTATTGATGTATGTCAGATAAGCAAGTCACTTCTGATCAGCTGCTTTGCTGTTGCTGTATTAGTTACAGTAGGTTGACTTACCTCTGAGGGGTATCTCTGCCTTACACAACTGCACAGGCATCTCAAAACTCAGTGACAGGCAGGAGCTAGTACCCTGCAAAGGTGCAATGACCTGTGATTTTTATATAAGATAGCGGCCTCTTCAACATACACTGTGGAGTGCTTCCCTGTTCCAGGGACTGGCTGTGCACCTCTGTATCCCTGTGAACTATGACTATCCCAATCCTTTTTTCCCTGCCTCCATCATTTTTCTTGTTCATGAACCAGTGTGTCATGTCCTTAACAGGAAATTACCGGGACGATTAGGGAACCAGAATCTTCCCCCAGGTACCCGGCACTTTTCATCAAAAGGCTGAAAGAAATACTTATCAAGTCTTTAACAGAAGCCACTCCACATGGAAGGAAAATACTCCCACATGGAAAGAAGATACAGAGCAATATTCTGCATTAGTGCTTCAGTATTACCAGCTCTTGCTGAGTGAGAAGAGAAAGAAAGCCAAAATCATCAGTGACTCACCCCTTTATGTGATACGCTCACCCCCCATAGATACAGCATTCAGTCAACCCTCCCAATAAAGTTTATGTGCGATGATGGCTGACTACAAGGGAATGGGCTTCCAGTTCTGCAAGGGTTTTTGCCTCAAGGCTTGTTTCCACAAAACAATCACAAAAACAGCAATTGACAAGAAACTAACCAATAATTTCTAAGTTTCTCAGTAGAAGATTAAAAAAAAAAAAGAAAAAAGAAAAAAAAGCATAAAACTGATTTTTCAGGTTCTCTATAACTCATTTTATTTCCCAGGATATTTCTTCTAGTTGGGCAGTGAGATCTGTTAACCATTTGTAAGTTTTCTTGTGACTTTCTAGTCTCATTCTGTGAGGGATGGCTATTCCAAACCAAGAAATCCCACAAGATGGGTTTGCAGCATGCAGCAATTTCTAATATAATTGCTGCTGTTGAACAGATCACATACTTTTTGCTCACCAACAGATGTTAGTTTTATTTATTCAGTTTCATGGCGAAGGTAAAAAAGGTTACCTGTACTCCTTCAAAGAAAGTTACACAGATCGCTTCACTGTGATAATACAATTTAATATACAAAGCACAAAAGGACCCTCAAAAATCAAATGTAACTCATATTCCAAAAGGCACCCACCAATCCATTCTGGTCTTTAAGATATTCATCCATTTTGACAAATGAAGGATGTAGAAGCTCTAATTCCAGCCTACTTAAAATCTCATTTTAAATGATATTTTTTTTTTTTCCCCATTGGGTGTTAATCAGGAGAGAGTGCATTTGTGATGCCTTTCAAGTTCTTACCTACAAGCTGAGAGGTTATAAATTTTCCTTGAAATAATAATATGTTGTTGTGATCCACAAGAAAACCTTTATCGTCAAGCTGTGGAACTTCAGGAAGAAAATACCAAGCTGCACAAGATTATTATTTTTTTAAATAATTTCCCATGATTTATGCATTAGAGATGTTGATGCACATGTGTGGTGGGTTGGATGCCAGGTGCCCACCAAAGCCACTCTATGACTCACCTCCTCAGCTGGACAGGGGAGAGAAAAATCTAATGAAAAGCTCATGGGTCGAGACAAGGACAGGGAGAGATCACTCAGCAATTATCATCACAGGCAAAACAGACTTGACTTGGGGAAAATCAGTTTAATTTATTACCAGTCAAATCAGAGTAGGATAATGAGAAATAAAACCTAAATCTTAAAACATCTTCTCCCCACCCCTCCCTTCTTCATGGGCTCAACTTCACTCCTAAATTCTCTACCTCCTCCACCTGAGCAGTGCAGGGGGATGGAGAACGGGGGTTGCGGTCAGTTCATCACAATTTGTCTCTGCTGCTCCTTTCTCCTCAGGGGACAACTCCTCACACTCTTCCCCTGCTCCAGTGCAGGGTCCTTCCCATGGCAGACAGTCCTCCATGAACTTCTCCAACGTGGGTCCTTCCCATGGGCTGCAGTTCTTCATGAACTGCTCCAGCGTGGGTCCCTTCCATGGGGCACAGTCCTTCAGGATCAGACTGCTCCAGCGTGGGTCCCCCACGGGGTCACAAGTCCTGCCAGCAAACCTGCTCCAGCGTGGGCTCCTCTCTCCACAGGTCCACAGGTCCTGCCAGGAGTCTGCTCCAGTTCAGGCTTCCCACGGGGTTACAGCCTCCTTTGGGCATCCACCTGCTTGGGTGTGGGGTCCTCCATGGGCTGCAGGTGGATATCTGCTCCACCATTAACCTCCATGGGCTGCAGCAGGGGGACAGCCTGCCTCACCATGGTCTTCAGCAAGGGCTGCAGGGGAATCTCTGCTCCGGCACCTGGAGCACCTCCTCCCCTCCTTGTTCACTGACCTTGGTGTCTGCAGGGTTGTTCCTCTCACATATTCTCACTCCTCTCTCCGGCTGCAGTTGCACAGCATTTTTCCCCCTCCCCGGCCCTTCTTAAATACGTTATCCCAGAGGCGCTACCACCGTTACTGATGGGCTCGGCCTTGGCCAGCGGTGGGTCCATCTTGGAGCTGGCTGGCATTGGCTCTATCAGACATAGGAGAAGCTTCTAGCAGCTTCCCACAGAAGCCACGCCTGTAGCCCTCCCCGCTACCAAAACCTTGCCATGCAAAACCAATACAACATGTTAAACAGAAGACAGTTATATGTATTTCTCATCATTTTTTGACCCTTTCTGGGCTGAACTGGTGCATAATAAGCAGAGAAATGCAAAGAAAATAGCAAACTTCAATTGAAATCCTTTACAGTTAATGGATTTCTCCCCTCTGGTTTTGGTAGGCTTTGAGTTGGGCCTTAGAAGACAACTGTAATCTAACAAAGTACTACAAAGAATATGTATCAAAATAATATTGGCTCTTATTCTGGACATGCAAGTAAACTTGCCATCTAGTCTTTTTTTTTTCCTCTTTCTTTTTTGTGAAAGGGTAAAGAACTTTTTACAGGATTTCACCTTCTTTAGCATATCAGTTTTGACATTTCCCATTAATATGTTTTGAATTTACATCTTATTAAAATAAAACTAATTTAAGTTTCAGTAGCACTTTGTGTTCCAACATTTATATCAAAATCTTTCACTTAGGTGAACAGAACTATGTTATCAGTGCATAAGGGTGTTATAATTTTGCATCTTAAGGACTGCTTTGAAACTTCAGTGCCAATACTTTGATAGGGATTTGTGTAGTATAGCTGCCAGGCAAAGGAGATACAGGCAACGTAGAGGTGAAGTACAAGCTCTAACTGATTTGCCATATATTTTAGCAAGTCATAAAAAGCTGTGACAAATGCATGAGGAGACAAAATGTATTATTCAACAACTGTTGTCATTTACACTTTTATCCAACACTGAGTTTTAGAAAATAAGAGTTCCATGTTTAAATCCTGTTAAGCAAAGGAGGGGATATTATGGTGTTTTTATTATTTTTAAATAACTTTAAAAATTAAGTTTACTTTCTGAAGCCAGTGAAAAGAGCAGCTGAGGTCTTTTGCAAGAATGACCAGCCTCCCTCTTTTCCCCCAGTTTCCTGAAATAAGTTTCAAAAGTAATGGATCAGTTTCCTCCATTTTGAGGGGAGTTCCATTGAGAATATGCAACATTACACTTCAAAACAATCCTCCTCTCAGAGAAGGTAGATTTAAGGCACAGTCCTGTCCCCATTGTTTCTATAGTATACACTCAGCATCCATTATCATGTGTTCCACTCTGATTAACAGAACTTTCCCCATGTGGTGCCTGAAGAGTTTAAATATGACTTCAGGTCTGTAATTCAACTTAAAAAATATTAATCTAGTTGTACATGAAAACATTTCTACGGCTCAAGTAGAAAAGGAAAACAGAACTTTCTGATCTTTCTGGGGCCAAGAAAACCATGTTCTTCTTTCCTTCCAACAAGACCTTAGCCCCTTCCTTTGCCCCAGCTTTTCATGCTTTCTCTTCCCAAGGGTGACGAAATTCACAAGCAATAATACATTAGAAGCACATATGTGAATCTGAGTATTCAAATTTACCAGCAGTGTTGGAACTAAGGGTCCAGTGGATCTTTATCACTTTCTACTATTCTGACAAATCTCTCTGAGCAATATGAACAGATGTGGAGCAGTTTTAGCACGAGTGTGCCAGGTACCTGAACAACTAAAAATCTGCATATGGAAATGAGTTGAAATATGGATATCATCTCAGAATGGGGAAAGCTCTTATCATTGTCTCAGCTCTTTGAGAATCTATTACAATAATTCCCGCTGACTTCAGAGATGCCTACCTGATTAAAGAAGAGCTGATGAGTTGAAGGTTTCCCAGCTGCTAAGCTCATCCACAAAGTCACTGATGACTTCAACAGATGGTCCTGCTTTTAGGCCATTGAGAACTTTATGAGCCATTTATCCTCCTTCAGGCAACTCATCATCTGAAATAAGGAACAGAATGATGTACTAATGTGTTTTGTAACCAAATGCTCTGGGACATGTCTTTCCTGAGTGGCATCCAAATACCCTCAACTTGAATAAAATTGCTATAGACAAAAAATTAACAGTTAAATTAAATTTTAAAAAAATCAGTTAAATAGTTTGAACAGCATTGCAGATACAGTAACAGTAATTTTGTTTTCATCTTAAATAAAGATAAGTTTGGATAGTTTTTGTGAAGGGGACTTTATAGAGGTTGTGAGGGAGCCAGCTCTCTTCTTCTACTCTCTTTTTGTTTAATTTCATAGCTACAACAAGGCTATTCAGTAAACATTATCTTACTTCAAAAGCTGTCCCTGGGTTTGAGTATAACCACAGTTGTTCTTGTCTAGGGTCAAATGATCAGACAGCATCATGACAAAGTCTTCCCAAGCAGTTTTTCATAGCACAGTTTTTTTGCTGACATAAGACAAAGTTAATGAGACAAAGAACAAACTCTTAAATAGCGTGTACTGTAATAAATGCTCCTTTCTGAAGGATTTGCTTTCTTTCTGAAAAAATCAATTAAAGCCACTGTATCTTTAGTCCAATAATATCTGAATATATATTCATATGTGTGTCATATGAATATAGTATATGTTCTAGAAAAATCTGTTGGATCACATCTAGTCTAAATTCCACCAAAGAGTTCAGTGAGGTTCCCCAGACAGGACATTTCAACCAATTACTTGTTTTTCCAAAATGTTTCTTAGTGTTTATGAGTGGTAAGTCTCTTCAGTGCATAGAAAAGAGGCTTCTATGTGTTCTGGGAAAATAATAATTAGGGAGCTGTGTCTAAATTAACACTTCTAAAGGGTTACTAAAAGCGAACTGAAGGAAGGTGGCAAAAATCTTATTTTTAATTAATTCATTCATTATTTGCCACTGCTGTTAACCCTATCACAGTATGAAATAGTAGCAAGGAATGCAATCGGTTTATCCCAACAGACTCACTCTTGCCTTGCTAGCTACTTGGGCAAATGGACAATAAATGATATTCTACATCCCATACAAGATATTAATTTCATTATCTCTTTTAGATCAGGTCTTAATTCATCCTTTCTAGTTGTTAAAGATTATTCATCTAAGAAGATGTTGCAAGCTCAGAGAACAGTACCACAGAATCTGACTTCTTTTCTGTCTTTTTTCAGGCACTTAAAATGCATTATTATTATGATTTTAGTTTAGGATGACTATCCTGTACTCCTATTGCAAAAGCACGTGTTGTAAATGTCCAGTTCTATATCATCAGTTGTTTTGTTGTGCTTATTACTATGGCCTCTGCTGAACCCACCACAGTAGCTAAGCGTTGGTATAAAGGCATCAACAACTCTCAGTAGCAAAAGTCTGTGACTTTCAGTGAAACCACAAGAGCTTGTTAATTGTGGGTGGTAAAATTGCTGATTTTTAATGTTATATTGAAGTTGCAGGTCAGCATTTCAAGTCTGTATTTTCATAAATAATTCATTTCCTATTATTGAGCATTTATGAAAAAAGAAAGAAAAATGAAATCAACAGGGATGGCAATGTGCTCCAGTCTTGGATGAAAAAATCCCAAATATTATTCTCTGTCTCTAGAGTATGTTTGTAATAGTATAACCCTAATCAAACTTGCTATGGGGTTTCTGACAAGCTATTTATTGCTTAATTCTTTTTCCTTTCTGCACCAATAAAATTTTTATTCTAAACATTTGCTATGGAATAATAGAAGCCTGCTGTGAGATCATTCCCACTGATTGAAGGCTGATTATTTTCATATAGCAGCTGTCACTAGGTATTCCACACTCTTAAGCTCTATTATTAGAGAGGAATCACAGATCCATTTCTGACTGTAGATCGTGGCATTCTGGTGACTGTGAGCCTGCTGAGCTAATTTTCTACAGACGGGAAGTGGGAGCTCAGCTTAACAAATAAAAAATTTGTTCAAGTACTAACAGTTTTTAAGTGAGTAGATGAAGGTTATACTTCCTATCATTGCAGGGATGTTGCAACCCAGACCTTCTTGTGGGATCAGACCCTTGGAAAGAGAGGCATGGAGCTATCAAGTCATTATTTCAATGAAAGCCCAGTGTCATTCCATTTAGTTCATTTGGTTGGACAACATTTAGTAGGTCTTGCATTCTGTACTTCGACTTTCTTGGCTTGGATTATCCTTCCTGTACTTGATAAGCCTTGTAAACATGCTGGTATTAAAATGATCACTAATAATGACCTACTAATGACATTTAAAAGTTATTTTTAACCACTGTACATGAATACACTAATATGTATCTTAACAAGCTACTAGATGTGTCAGCAGATTACAGGTTGTTATAGCTCCTACAGTAAAGAATTTCTGGTTCAGTATAAGTACACATTTTATATCATGTAGGTGGGACAAAAAATCCTTCTGTGAAATTATTCTATTACAGTTCTGTAGAAAAGCGTCAATATACCTCTTTGAAGTGGTAATGACTTCTCATAGCCTATTTTAACGATGATAAATAGGTGTATACACACTATGGAAAAAATCTGAGAAGTTACAAAGTGTATACTAAATTGTTTCTGAGCCAAACGTTTGGTAGGCCATAGGTTTATGTTAGTTTAATCTTTTCAGTTACAGTTATATGTTTAAAACTTATGGCACTAAAATCCTTTCAGAGAGAAAGTTATCTCCAAGCCTCAAAGGAGGAAGCAAAGAAATACATTTTTTTGTAAATAGATTAGTTCAATTTATTTTGTCAGGGCCAGTGAAGTTTAGATAATATGGCAGGTGCCTCAGATCTGCCCAGAAATCTTGGCACTGTATGGCTGGTAACAACAGAGACAAAGTCACCAACAAGAAGCCTCCAGATTTTCTGATTTAATCAATACCCTCAATACAATACCTGCTACATACTCTTCTCCACCTCCCTTTCCACTTTCACCTCACCCCAGAGCAAACTGGATAAAAACCAGGAATGCAGATAGTACAAGAGGGTGTCCACCCTAGACAGCTCCTGATAGCACAGTGTATCTTCTGATTTGAATCTATATTTTTAGATTCATAAACTCAGATTTAGAAATGAACTATCAAGAGAGCTGCAATGGGAGAGTATGACGTTCATGGGAAAGTGTTCTACCCATGGGGTGACTTTTGTCCCCCAGTTCCACTCTGACAAATTCTGTAACAGTCCTGTGTATTGATATTCCCACGTTGTGAATGATGGTACTAAAATATACAGGAGCACTAAGTTGTCCGAGAAAGAAATCAGATAGAAGAAATAATTTAATTCTGTTGGCAAAATCCACTGCTTGTAGAACAAAAGAATCCGGTCCTGTTGCATGCAGTTATTGTCTGTAGCTATGTGGCTGTATCCGACACGTGATGTATATGTATGGGTGCAACAATAGATATCTGCTATTGGAGGACAAGGTATGATGCAGATCACTTATGCGATCCGTTAACATAACTCTCCTTCTAGCGATGAATGTGTTCACAATGTGCTGGGGCTCTGCTTAATGTTGAAGTATTGAAAGTGGGAAAAGAATTTGTTTGCTATGTTCCGCTTTAGAAAAAAAAAGCATTAGAGTTGTGCCAAGGCTATAAAATTGTAGCCTGAAGCCTGAAAGTTTCAGAAAGTTATGAAAAACTGAGTAGGTGAAGGTATAACAGAAATGTCTGCAGACCATAAGTGTAGCTCTTGCCAGCTCTCCAGCTGCAATGCTTATGTGGAACAACATGATTTGTATTTCTTCTTTTTAAAAAGTTATCACAGATACTAAGAAAGTAAGATGCCNAAAAAAAAAATATAATGTCATGGTTGGGATTTATCTCACCTGAAACTCACTGCTTAGTGTATGAGAGTGGGTTTTACTTCCTTTAGAATCAAAAGTAAGACAGATGTCAAAGGGGTGTTATGCTATCTTAAAGTACGTTTTAAGACAAACTTGCCACATTTCTCTGTTGCTTAAGAAGGAAGACTGGCTGACTAATTTCAACTGGACAGAT
>VYZW01051279.1:40728-54222 GCA_013401315.1 Balaeniceps rex
AAAAGTAATTAAAATGAATTATTTTTCCCAAAAAAATTTTCTTTTTTTTTTTTTTTTTCCCCCTGACAGAATTTTATCACTTTGTTTTGACTGGCTCGATATATGGATTCTGGTGTAATTCAGCTTTTCAAGCAAAACCCTTTTAAGGCACTTTCTGCTTCCCACTCTCTCACACAGCACAATGCTAAGTAGAGATCTCTTCCCTTCTCTGACCTTACTCAGAGCTGTTCAGCAAATCTCTGAATACAGATCACCTCCAGAGCACTGCAGAAGGTATGGACTATGCATCACAGGACCCCCTCTGGCATGTGTGCTGGACATGTTCCCTGTTACTCGTATTACTGCACTCTCCCATTTATCAGAGAAGATACTTAATGGTCATCATCATAATGACACCATGGTTTGTGCCTTTTAGTTCTTACTGGTAAAGTCATGTAGTTGTCTGATACCTAGGTAAGTGAGAACCATGTGTTATAAATTTTCTTAAAGAAAATTTCCTGGTAGCAGGAAGTACATCCACTTCATCAATAGCACCTGTGTCCTTATACCACTGAAAGCGTTCGTTCTCAAAAGCTGTCTCTCTTTTTTTCCTAAACACCCATTTCCTTAGAATCATTTATGTTGGGAAAGACCTTTAAGATAATCAAGTCCAACTGTTAACCTAACACTGCCAAGTCCACCGTTAAACCATGTCCCTAAGTGCCACATCTACATGTCTTTTAAATACCTCCAGGGATGGGGACTCCACCACTTCCCTGGGCAGCCTGCTCCAACAACCCCTTTCCGCGAAGAAATTTTTCCTAATATCTAATCTAAATCTCCCCTGGCACAACTTGAGGCCATTTCATCTCATCCTATCACTTGCTACTTGGGAGAATAGACTGACCCCCACCTGGCTACAACCTCCTTTCAGGTAGTTGTAGAGAGCGATAAGGTCTCCCCTCAGCCTCCTCTTCTCCAGGCTGAACAAGCCCAGTTCCCTCAGTCACTCCTCATAAGACTTGTGCTCTAGACCCTTCACCTTCTGCCATTTATTAAACCAGCTGACTGTGTTGTCTGACTGAGCACGACTCTTCCTATGTATGTTCAGGAAATGAACCCAGGTAGCAGCCAATCTGCCCAGCCAGGTGCCAGATCAGACATTGTAGTGGGCTGGTTGCAATGGGCAGAAGTCAACTGCCCCATTCATGGTTTGATATCTACCTGACTGCTTCAGAGGGAATTACCTTCCACCAAGTTTCTTAGGTTTAGAGCAATTCCTGTACCCTGCTGCAATCAGGAATTAGGAATTCAGGCTGATCAATGTGGTTCCAGAAGAGACTGTGTAAGATACCATTTTTAGATGCTTTTAATCACAAGGGAGGAAAAAAATGACAAGTAAGAAGCACAATTGGGGTAATATAACATGAAGTTTATAGAACATGTTTATTTTCAGCTCAGATAGCAGATACCAATTCAGATAATGTGTGTTTCATTTAAATTTATTGCACAGAATAAAAGTGACATGAACGCTATATACCTTATCATGATTCTCTCCTTCATGCACTACTATATGGCATTTAAAACAAAATTACAAGAAAAAAAAAAATAGGAAATTGGTATTATAGGCCTAAATGACTTATGGTAAATATTTTAGTTACACTGAATTTGTTCCTGTTTTATATCAATTTTACGGACTATATTTCAGAGAGGTTTCATATCAAGTATTGTCTGCTTTATATAGGTACTATATATTGTAGATTTAGGCAAAGGGCAAATTCAGTTAAGTGCCTGTGGATGAATGATATTTTGCAACGCCATGCATATATAAAAAAAAAAAATCAGGAAGGGGATTCTAGGACAGGCATTATTTTTGCATCAGGTTTTAATCGCAATAATTGATGCTGGCTGACAGTATAATCTTTTTGCAGATATTTCTTAGCTCTGGGTATTATAACTCTCTTACATTTCTACGTTGCAAATTACCATGGAGAAGGCAAAAAAATGCCAAGCAAGCACCAGTTCCAACCTGATCATTTTCACAGAATCATGGAATTTCATAGAAATTCTTAGCAATACTCATCTACATATGGTTTGCAAGTGTTCTTTCATTGAGCTTTACAATCACTCTGAGAAGTATATAACATTGACACCTTCTTCCCACTGAGAGCAGATTGACCCATCAACCTTTATGAAAACAGTCAGATAATGTTAGAATAAAACAGAGATCATCAGATGCATGCATACTGTGCATGTATGAATGCTGGGGTTAAGTCCCCACCATTTCTTTGTGCTCTTTGCCCTGAGGATTCTGCACACACCCAGATGTAACCAAGAATAAAATACTAGGATACTTGGGGTCAATACCATTCTCAAGCCTGGATACATATCACCTGTTAATTTACAGTTAGGTATTTATAGCAATCCCTTTATGCCACCTCTAACTTTAGAAGATCAGGTATTCAATTTTATAAAGCAGAACTCCAAGACCATATTGTTGCTTTTGTTATTCTGGTTTCTAAAGACTGCAGTGACAAACTTCAATATAGTCTGATTTTACTCTCTGTTCTGAACTAAATACTCTAAGAAAGGTCTGGTTTTTTTTTCCTTTTACTTGTGTGAATTGAACTATTTTTGTAGCCCACAGCGTCTTCAGAGTGTATTATTTTTCTGCGTCAAGATATTTATCTTCATCTAATTCTTATTAATTAGTATTAGGTCAAAAGAAGGGGGTAAGAAAATCTTGTGTCATGTACTTAGATACTTTTCTGAGCTCTGGGTGGCCTGGGTCCAAATCCCTGCTTCCTGGGAAATTTCTAGGAAAGTTTTCAGTAGTTCCAGAGCAGAGTTTCATACAAAGCACGAGTAGGAAAGCGGTGCCTCTCTAAGTACCCACTGATCCCAGGATATGTACCTGAAACTGAGGCAGACAAATTAACAACTTGAACCAGCATGCTTCAACTCGGATGCCTTAACCTTAACAGACGTTAAAAAAAATGATTTCCCTGCTTCAATTTAGGTCTAAATAACCCTCCATCTGAAAGTTCTATGAAAACTGTTTCCTCTCTACAAACTGTACCTGTCTTTTAAACAGGAAAATAAAAAGTCACAATAAAATTTCAATCCCTAGAATATATTTTCTGAGCTTCATTTAATTTTGGTAACAACTGTTTTCCACTGGGAAGACTGCCTCCAGTAGAATGCTGTGTGAAGCTCCACAGGTGAGGAACACAACCCCTTGGGACAGAGACAGGTCCAGAAATTGGGCATACTATGTGACAAGATTTTTCTATCCTGCATGAATGTGAATATTAAAAAATATCAATTAAAACATTCTGCTCACAACGAAGCTGGTGGGCAATATACTGCCTCTCCATAAAGAATATTCTTATATCATTATTGAATGGACAGTCATTTGGTTGCTTGAAGCTGCCTTACTCTGAGATTAGGCACAAGTTTGCTTTTACATTAATTGCATTTTTATAGTTTTAATCAGAGATGGATGAACTTTCATTTGTGAAGTCTCAGAGCTGCTCCAGCTTTGTGGGCCAGGATTTTCCACTGAGTATTGATGGATCATTTGTATCTCAATCTCTGGCTTTGTAATGTCGGCTTTAGGGAGACAGGGAGAAAACAGAAGTTTGGTGTTGAATATGTTGCAGTAAGTAATGTATTTTTTTTCCACAATCTATGCATTAACTGTGCAGTAACAGAGTTCATCCAAATTAGGAATAAAGTAATAAACATTATTTAACAAGGACAGTCCTAGGAAAGATTCAAGATAGGTACAATTTGAGCCACTTAAATGAAGTGTTAAGAGATACCATAGCTTTATATAAATGCCTCTCAAGGTACCTCTCAGGGCCCTAAGGGCATTAATAGCCCTTAATGGCCCTAACCAGCCTTACCTAGGGCCCTCACCCACACACTCTCTTGGTTGACCTCAACTGCCATCTGCAGGCTTGCCTACTCAATACTGCAGGGAGTGGGCCCAGCCTGGTGAGGTCCTGCCCATGACCGTGTTACCATGCTCAGATCCCCATACCCAAGGGCACAGCTGGCTCCTTGCTGTTCCCTGACAGTACCTATGGACTAGACTGAGGGCCACAGTGTTTCAGATCTTAATGACTTAGATCAGAGCTAAAATATCATGTGGTGGTGGATAACTTTCGCCTTTTACTAAAAGGTGAGAAAAACTAGCTAGTCTTTTAACACAGCTATCTTGGACACCAAGAGTCCAGGCTTAATTCGTGAACCTTCATTTCTATCCTACAAAAGTGTATGAACACATGAGGAACATACCAGTTAATGTTAGGACCACAGCCAAATGATTAGCCAGTGACTAGGCTTTTGCCTGAGGTTTAGCCAACTTAACAGGAAAACTACTGAACATGTTACAAGAAATAGCTGAATGTGGCCAATAGTAATGTAAGAAGCTGAGAAAAGTTGCAGATAGCATTGTGAGGGAGGGCTGGACTTCACAAGTGATTAAGGGGGAGTTACAGTCAGAAATGGCTAAATTTCACAGACTATTGAAGGGAAGCACTGGAGACTTTTGTGGGAGTCAAGTTTTGCAGTGCCAGCCATGTCCAAGAAAAGGTATCAGTAAAAGCATGTGAGGATGAGGTTGCCTAGGTAACTGTATCAGAAATTCCGAGTTTGCCTATGGATGTAGCAAAACTGGGACTATTGGAAACGGGGGTGAAGGGAGTAACAGAAGTAGGCTGGCTGTTTGGGTGAAGACTTAGTCAAAGAAAAGGACTTACCAGGGCAGCAAAAATGAGGATTGACAAACAGGAAAAAGTAATAAATAATGCAGGTACTTATTCACAAAGCCTGGAGCAGAGCGATAAACCAAACCTCTTCTTCTGACCATACCCCGGGTCAAAACTCCTCTCTTTGGTCCTTCTGACCAGGAATGAAAGCAAAGTTCTTTCCCTGGACAGTAGAGGAACACCCGAGACAAACAGAGCTTCCTGGTATCACCATATCAGTCCAGACCTGACAGCATCAGCCTTGTCCCAAGCACTTCCTAACAGCAAAGCCTCGGCAGTTCTTCAGGCAATTTTTGTACATATAAAGAAATGCAATACTCAACCCTCCCAGCCCTTGTTCAAAGAAAGTTCAAGACCAATCACACATAGTGAACTTCAAGGTAGAATAAATGCCCATTAACTAATGTGAATCAAAGCACGCTAAAATAAGGGTGTATTGCTTTCATTGAGGGAATGAGGGGAAAAACAACCAACACAAATGTGTATCAGAGGCCAACTACACCTAGTTTTTGCTTGTTCTGAAGAAGTATCAGACTTTTACCTCCTTTTCTCTGCTGACAACATTTTACTCGTGCACTTTCTTCACACTGATTTACTTATCAATAACTTTTACTGCTGCTTAATATCACTTCTGATTTTAGCCTGGGATAATTCTCTATTGTTATATGCCTGTTTGTAGTTCACAGCTATATTCTTCTCCATATATATCCATTGCATCATATAACTCTGAGGGATTTATCTCAAGAAAATGCAGTCCCCGGAGCAGCATTACAACCCTGGAGAACGGTGAAAATAATAATTCATAACGAAAGTTAGTAGCTACTATTGATGTTGTTAAGCTTTATCCCATGCTACTGAAAGGAAAATTGAGGCTAGAATACTGTTTATTTGCCCTACAAATCAATGTATGTAGGCACCTCAGATGCAGACATACAGAGGTTTCCTTGTCCATCTCTTAATGTCCAACTAGAAACTTTCATTCACACAATCCTAAAGGCAATCTCATTTGCAGGGTATTACTGAAATGTAATCAATATTGCTAGTGATACTGTGCAATACTTCTTACTTGTTTCCATAAAACCTGTTGTGTTTTCAGAGCCATGTAAAATATTTATAGCATCAGTCAGAGAAAATTTATGGTTATCCTTGTGATTGTCTTCAAGACTAAATTAAATCTTGCAGTCACCATACAGTACCGTTGGCTGGTTAGAAAAAAGACCTGTAACAGCAGTGTTTTTGTTTTAAAATGCTCCCTCTTTTCCAGCAATTTCAAAAGAAAATAGTCTTAACATGCTTCTTTGTGCATTTTGATCTTCTGCATCTTGGATTTTCTGCTTTTTTTATGTATTCTATTTTTTGTTAGAGCTAGAGCCTTTCATAATGCAGTATTTCTTATGTGGAGGAAAGACACGGATCTTTTTGCAATGTTAGCTTATATTGCAAACACTAATTTATATTTGCTGATTAACTCATAGTCTAGAATGCTATGACTCAGAAATGCTACACGTGACTACTACCTCAGCCCTACGTCCAGCCACAGCCCTAGTGAAGCTCTTGCAATAACACAGCACTTATCTGTCACCCAATGGGACCTTAAATTCCTGCACATTTCACTTAAATCCAAACTCCATGCCACATTGTCCACTTACAAAAATGCAAACCCACATGTCTTCTTACAGCTCAGTCACCTAAAAAACCCCTTTGAGAGACTGTCCAAAAAGGAATAATAAGATTCAATAATGAATGAAGCCTCCTTCATCAGGACAAGAGGAAGCTGAGCATTTTCCAGTCAGGCCCAATTTGTTCTTTAATGGCCTAAGAGCATCTTACTCTCAGAAAGGTTCCTAATGAGAGATCCCAGTGGATCTGCAGGGTGAGTGACATCCTGCTCCCTGTAGAGAAACAGGTTCACAGTTCCAGAAACTTTACAATACCTGGGATCTCCATGGCTGGGGCTGCTGCAGCTTCAGGCGCAGAGAGGGTGGGTGCCTGGTTGGGTTTGCAGACTCCTGAGATTGGACGTGGATGGGCTGAAGGGACCAGGAAGCCTCACCCTGGAGTGGCAGCACTGGGGGGTGGCTGTGGAGGGGGTCCTCTGGAGCAGAAGAAGGGGACACAGGAGTCACAGCAGCAGTTAGCATAGCACAGTGTGCTGAGGCCTGGCCCTTCCCCACAGGACTGGGTAGGGCTGCTGTGAGGTTGTGCATCAATGGTCTCAGCAATGCAATGCTAAATGGTGGTAACTATCTTGGTCTTGATCCAGACAGAGCTGGGGAGGGCTCTAGCATTTGTTGGAGAGTGGCTTTCAGATTGGGGAAAGCTAGAAGCTTGTGACTTCTATCAATAGCCACAAGAGCAGGTGGCCCCACTTGTAACTTCAGAACAAGTACCTTACCCTGGTCATCATTGAGAAGAACAAACAAATTTATCAGAAGCAGCTGAGTTCAAACCTTGTGTCTTCACAGAGGAGAAAAGGCCTGTGATAGTTACTGGAGACACCCTCCACCTGGGGATGGAAGCCTAGTTTTCTGACCTGCCCTGATGATATCTTGGGAGGTCTGGTGCTTTCTATGAGGTCAGAATCCAGGATGTTGTCAAGGCTTGTCCAGCCCTCAGACTATTACAGCTCTTCCACCTGGGCACCAGCAGTGCTGCTGGGTGACCTGAGGCATGTCAAGAGTGACTGCAGAGCTCTGGGGGCAGCAGTAAGGCATTGGAGCCTAGGTGGTGTCTCCTCAGTCCTGCTACTGAGGCTGAAGGACTCAAGCAGAAGTCAACTCATTTGACAGGACAACACCTGATTGTGTTGCTGGTGGTGTAATCAGAACATTCACTTCTGTGACCACAGGACATTCTCTGGTCGTGCACAAAGTACTCCAGACCCACAATAGCAAAACTAGCATAACAATACAAACGTAACAATAATACAGCAAAGAAATTAACTCCTCCCTTTTCTCTTCTTATTGACTTTGATTCTTTCTTCAGAACTAAAAGGTGCTTCCATGCTGCAACTGTAATCAGTGCTACGAAGCTGCCTCAAAGCCTCTAGACCCAAAGCCATGTTGCAACAACTTTTTAGTGATGGAAAGTAAGATATTATGGAGAAGCCTGTGAGAACTAAGTAGAACTTTTTGAATTAAGGTAATCGCTCAGGAGTCATCAGCAGAGCAAAGCAAGTAAGTGCCAGTACCAGTCATAGCAGCTGCAAGAGTGCCATGAGTTGTTCAGCAGCTTCATGAGACCTCATGAAGCAGAGAGCACAGATAAGAAGGTAGAAGCTTGCATGGAACATATTTGAATCTTGTTTGAGGAAAAGAAATACTGTTCATGATCATCTGTGGTTAAGCGTTATTACTCTGTGTGCAGCATGTTGCTACATGTGATGTTGTATAAATACAAGGGGCTTACAGAATAGTGTTACACCTCAGGAATCACATCTCCTGCAAACCGGAGGACATCTGTAAGGGCTTCCTTGAGGCCTCACAGGACTTGTCTGTTGCAGCAATTTGAGATACAAATAACAATCAGGACAGTAGCCTTGAGACTTCCCCCAAGGCTCAGCTGCATTATAGTTGGAAAACCTACAGACATTCTTGATCTCTGTCCTGAAGAAGAAGGTCTGAAATGTGACCCATGTGGATCACAAATGTAAGAGGAAAACTGTAAAATGCAGGGAAGAAAAAAGAAGTGACTGCATAGGATGGAAAAGAGCAGTCTTTCACACTTGATACCTGTCTCCTGGGGACAGATTTGCCAGGGAGAATATACCAGCTTATAGCCATGGAAGATGTTCTGTGTCATTCATTTGGCTAGTGGATCTTGTCATAGTTTTTATGCATTGATTTCTGTGACAAGGATCAGGGATCCCTTTCAGGTAATTGGCTGTAGGCTCACAATGGGAGTCATTAAATGGCAATGTGTATCCCAGCTGCAACTGCATTCTTCTTTCCCTAGCTTTAGGTTCTGTGCTGTTAAAAGACTCTAATAACCTTAGAGACCACAGCAGCAAAGTTTGTATTTGTGTATAGCATTTGAAGGAATGCTTTCTCTACCTTAACTTCCAGACTCACCTGACAAGCTGGTGCCTGACATGACTTCCTTACATCAAAGAAAGTAAGAGTGGTACAGCATGATTATCCAAGGGATAATTTTTTCTTCTGGAAAACAAATGGAATGTCACCAGGATTCCAACAGTCATGTGACTTACATTTTACTTCTTCCACCTAATATGCTAGAATTCATTCTTGTTTACATCTGTGTATCAGCCCCTGTAGGGCCTATGCAGGGCTCAGATTTTCTGTCATGGGCCGTGTCTCAGGTTCTAGCCTGAGTGTGCAGTACAATTCAAGACAAATATAAGTATGCAACAAGAAGCTACGAATAAAGAACATGTGATAGGCCCAGGTAGTATTTGGCAGAACAAGTCTAATCCACCTCTGTGAGAAGAGGAAGACTTTGCAAGGCAAATTTTTTTTGATAGAAGCATGAGAGAGTAGACCATGAATACAAACAATAGCACAAATCTCTGGAAAAGATACATTGGTGGGATAATTGTTTTGGGATGGGATGAATGAAAGCAGAAGTTTATTCTTGTCTTACACACATGGCACAACATACAGAACCAGCACAAATAACTTACAAAATCTCATACACCATGCTTCCTCTCGAATAGCTTCTATTAAGTTACAACACCATAACGAATCAGGTATTTAGTTACGACAGATCTCCAGACATGGATAGTCTCCCATTCAAGGAGTTATTAGTTTTGTAAGCTACTTAGACAAACATCATTTTTTTACATGTTTAATACAGTACAGTATCCTTAACAGAGTTCAAGATATTCACAATGAGAATTGAATACTCTATAAAACAGCAGAATTTCTCATCTTAGTACAGGTTTACATTCGCTCCTGCCTTGTCTGGTTTACAGATGTGTTACAAGTCATCTTTACTCAACTTTCCAAGCTAAACATTGCTTTAAATGAAAAACAAAATTTTATTTACAGGGTTTTTTTAGATTTAATAAAAATGTCTTTGCTTCCCTTTCCCCTTCTTACCCCCTACCCACAACAACAACTGCCATTTAGCTGGTAGAAATATTAACACTCAAGCTGCTATAGAAACCTGAAAAAAAATTGACGACAACTTGTTGGATACAAAATGAAAGATGGTCACAGCCCATCATTAATTCAAAAAGGTGGATTTTTTTTCTTCTAACATCAGAATTTGTGTCCACTGGAGACAGATGACTCATGTAATCTGATTTTTAGAGATAATGTGCTACTTATGGGCCAATATACAAAACCTCCATTTTTTTTTAATTACAAGCTGTCCCACTCTCTTTCATGCAATCCCTTTCAGCATAAGGTTCTTTCCTTACTAGAAATTGTAACAACACTGGTTATGTGGTACTGACTTAAACTCTCCCAGCCTCCATCGATTGAACAGTGTCTCCCCTTATCCATGGTCCCATTGATATTGCTGGGTTGACTCACAAGAAGAGTTTTGCTCTGTGATTGCACTTCAAACCCCACTGAAGCCTGTGGGCATCTTTTCTTTGACTTGGTGGCTTTGGATTAGCTCTGCTTGAATGTGACTGGCAAACTTTAGCCCTTAAGCAGTTAATTAGCTTTCTAAAGAAATAAGCAAAAAAGATTCCTCTCCTTTATACATACAATACGCAGGTTTTTTACATTGAGCATTATCATAAAAAGCATGTTTATGTTATTTTGAAAATGTATTTTTACAGAACTTTATAAACACTGTTATATCAAACACATTCTCAAAAACTGGAGAAAATACCGACACAAAACCTGGAAGAGTCTCAGTAGAATTCTTCCAGTACTATTTGTCTACTTGCATATTTCATATTTCAGTGTCCTTTACTGCAAACATAATTTGGCCATATGAGAACAAGTAAAGTCGACAACAAATCTCCAACAGTTTTGAATAAGACCTGGATCTGTTGTTTAATGAAAGTAATTTGACATCCAATGCATGTTTTTTTACTTGGCATGCCCATTCTCTTACATTGACTCTCATTGAGCAATAACTTAATTCCCAAATAGTCTCATTCACTTCAGTGGGATTACACGTGACAAAATGGTTTATGCAAAAATACTGAAAATGGTTTTCCACTTTTTAAATCCTTCTTATGTCAACAACTAACATAATTATATTCTTCTTTATATATATTGTAACTGAAAATGATGTAAGAGTAATATTTGCAAACAATTCTGTATCAGAAGTCAGTGTACAAACTTTAGGAAATAATCTGCTTAGAATTGTGCTATAGTTCTGATAGCCTAAAAATCTATCTGGTGTGACCAAGAGTAAAGTTCACAGGTCTAAATGCTTTATTTATATACTTGCTTTGTGTTACACTTAATATTCCCCCAGCCTGGCGCAGTTTAAGTTTAAACATACATATGTCACACTAACATGGAATCAGGATGTTATTTTCCCTTACCACCACCAATTTTCAGTACAATCAGTAATGGACATTAATGGATATAATCTAAGTGAAATGCTCTTTTCAAGTAATTTGTCTAACATAATATTGGATAAATTATAATGTGAGCTTGGTTTCCTATCCTATAAAAGTTTAAAAATGCACTAAACTTTCTATGTTGGGATTAGTCTTCCTGACTGGAATGACATTACTCACTGTTCAAGAAGTTAAACAGCAGAATAAGGTTTTGTTCTCCGTCTCACTATTTTGTTTGTTCTTTAATGAAACAAAAGAAGAAGTAACTTTTCTTTAAGTATTACTGAATGGCTTAAAATATAATTGGTGAAAGGTCATTGACTGTAATGTCCTGGATGTTACCTCACCTCAATAGAAATGCTTTCCCATGGCTTGAAATGCGTGTAATCCTTGCTAGAGGAAAAAACCACAAACCATATCTAATCCCAAATTCTAGCTATACTGTAACATGTGCAGTCACCCGTAAAGGAGCCCTTTTAACAGAACAATGTATGTTAACTTGCACAACAATTTGAAGATTGTATCTATTTCGGTCACTGTAATAAAACAAGTTATATATATACATATTAAAAAATCCAAGTGTAAATAATTATACAGTATTTCCACACATAAAACAACTAGTTGCACATGATGTGACATGTAAAGCAAATTGCTGAAAATCTCTTCTGTCTTTGGGATGATTAAAGTATAAGTTACCAAAACTTACAAATAGTGATTGAATTTTCATAAAAGAAGGTTTTTCATGGAGGGGCAGAAGGAATTCCCCTCCTACTCACCCTTGTTCCCCATGGCTTTTACAGACTCAGACCCTTCCCCCAATAAGCCACAGGTGGTTTTTTTAGATCTAGTGATATATTTTAATGAGGTTATCTTCTTCTACATAACAGTACTAATAAGTTTTCCAGGGACTTTTTCATAAAACATAGTCTGTTCCTATGGAAGATTATAGTGCTTCAGAAATTTCAGGCTATTTAAGCTCCAGAAGAATATGAATGTGATCTAATTACGTTAAAGTCTAATGAAATAGAAATTCCTTTATTTACTGTGAAAATTTAGTTACCTTCTGTTCTGATAATTCAATCCAGTTTTTATTTCCCCACCCCCCAAAAAAAAGTCTTGTAGTTACAAGCCTGTAATTATACATAGCAAAGAAAGAAAACTGCTCCTTGCCTATGGAAATATATATAGTTTTTCAAGTTCTAACCCCTCACTAAGCTGCTAACCGTCACACAACATATGCCATTTGGCAATTTGTCTCCTAGGATATTCACAAATTTCTTTCCAGTGCTCTCCACCTGTTCCTTCTGCTGAAGATCCCAAGGTTAACCGGCCAATGACCTCATTCCTTGACCCCCTATCTGAATCTAAAACCAAAAATTCAATGCTGATATCATCAAGGCCCTCACAAGGAATGTCAAAGACAAACAATTCATTGAACACTGCATTGGGGGTGCATTTCTTCACATGGGTCTTCTTTTTAGAAATTCTCTTCTTAGCATGGTACAGGTTCACTTTGACATAAGGGTCTGTAATAAAAAGAAAGAGCACTGATCAGCTATTTAGAAATTTCTTGATCTAGTTAATGGTAAATCTCATAACTTACCAACATAATTACACCACAATGAGGAGATGTTTCAAGTTATTAAAGATGATTCATCTCATCCAATTTTTGTGTTTACATCTGAATTAGTCCCTTTAATCTCCCTTTATGGTCACCAAAGACGTAATCAAGATAATCAGCGAAGTTTAGGGTGTAATTCATCTGATCAAATACAGGTGTCTCCTTCATGAAATAAATCCTGCCCTGTAGTCCATTAACCCTAATAACATCTTCCGTACATGCAAAGGTGGTCTGAAAGTACACAAAATTCTAATGGACTCTGACTTATATGTATCACTACATATTTATGTGTAACAGAAATCTGCTTTTCACACGTTTTACCAGTAGGGGATGATCATTAACGTTAATAAGACTTATGCAAAGAAAAGCCTCAGAAAGGAGAGAATAAGCTCGTGCTGAGAGAATGGATGAATGGATGTGATTCATTTCTGTTGTGGTTCTAACAAAGTCAATTAGCTTGATTAAATTGCTCCCACCAATTTTTATTGAACAAATTTAACACTACACTTTAAATGTAAGGGTACGTTTGTTGTTAGGATACGTACTTGACTTTATGTCTGTGCTGTATTACTATTGAAGAAGGGAAGGGAAAATGACCATATTTTTAGCTGTCAACTAACTTTGGGTGTTTG
>VYZW01051279.1:54588-67843 GCA_013401315.1 Balaeniceps rex
ATGCTGTCGTTCATTTCTGTTCAAAGGACATTTTCTGACTATTACTTCTGGCCAGCTACTAGGTAAGGCTAGAATGTTCCTCTTGATTTTATTAGGTCTATTAGGAGACCTCAACACCAGCAATCAAGGAAACCAAAGAGATTGTGGGAATGGAACAGCTTCTGATTAAAGAAGTTCCCACCTTCTTAAGGAGGTTGAGTTATGCAATTGTTTAGCTGACCCCATAGAAACACCATTTCATCCTCCTCCTTGTCCAAGATTTATGTTGGGCTGAGGGGAAAGTCACAGATGAAATAAGGACTGTCGTGAGTGCAGTATGTTACTGACACCTAAATATCTATTGAACCCGGCCTTGCTGATGAACAGCAAACAATGAAGAACTGTCTAAATGAACTACATGTCCAGGTGTAGTATGGCTGCCTGTATGTCTTAGAAATATTATATTCCAATTATAGTTAGCACAGTTGTGCTGCGGGAAACAGAAAGAGCAAACAAAATTTATAGCTTTACTCATAAGAGGTACGGTAAAAAAATGTGTAGTTTAGATGTGCTATATGGTCCAGGTGGCTGCTGAGACTAGGAGGGCTTTTGTTTTCAAGTTATTTTCCCACCTGGGTGAACCTCAGCCAGACTTTGTCTGTTGACATCAACTTGCTGTCATGTAGTCCTCATGAAACCTCCACTATCTGCTGTAACTTTGGGGTTGATTATTAAAAGTATGTATGTTCTTTTATAGTAAACTGCTGGGCTCCATTTATATCCTTTCTCCCTATGATATGTGAATAAAGTTGAGATCAGAAGGAGGATTTCAATGGAACTCCACTATGTAAATGGGAGCTATCTATAGCTTTGTTGTACTGGATCTAGGATGGATTAACTTTCTTGGTAAATTGCAGTATTTCTCGATATGAGAAGTAGAAAGATTGTATTATTGGCTGTAGTAATTATGATTCAGTGATTCCCAAAACTACTTCTTTTCAAAAAAATTCTGTAAAATGAAAGAGTATCAGTCCTATAGAGAATCAACAGCAGATGTGCTACTGTTTGTATAGTCCTTTGTTGTGTACTGTTCTTTTTGTGGGGTTGCCTTATCTTTAGTATATTGTACTTTAAATTTTATTCTGTTATTATGTTATCTAGCACTAATGTGCATCTAAGTGCAGTTCCATTATTGGCTTCAAAGGAGGTTCCACTGAATGCAAAAAGGCACAAGACCAGGAGAAGGGAGTACAAAAACTGCTCCTTCCTAGTGCACCCCAAGTCCAGCTCATGATAAAGCACGGGTGTTATGTTGCAACCTGCTTCCAGCACTGGCATAGTTCACCTTTTCACCTTGCCAAATAAATGTTAGTGCTCAGTGGGCCAAATTCAGCACAGATGTAACTGATTGCTTTTCTTGGTGCGAAGCTGAAATGAACCATATGATGATCTCACTCAGTACTGATCTTCTATAAATAAACTGGGTTTTTGTCATAAATAAAAGCTTTTAGTATCTGCAAACAACATCCCATACTTATGGCAGATGGGTTCTGTTCAAGACAATCACAAAACTCATTGGTTTCCACTGCTAACAGATGTCATGTTTTTTTAACATGTGATTGAAGAACAAATTTGTAAAATACATACACTGGAAAATAAAGCATTGACCTAGATATGAATAAAATGAATAGGATGCAAATAATGGAGACACCATTTCTGCATTTATGGGCTATTTTTAGCCTTTGAAATGCCACATTTCAGCTGTCTTTTGTCTGTTTGTTTTATATTCTTAGGACATATTCATTAGTAAAACCATTACCTGATAATCCTGACACATCAGATTTAGGTAGATGCCTGGCTTTTAAAACAACCACAGTGAGCGTGTTTGTTGTGGACTGATAACAGAGAGAGATCAGCAATTCTCCACGCCCAGATGATTTCTGAGGAAATGAAAGAAAAAAAGAAATAAGACTATTTATAAGCAATTACATTGACCAAGCTTTAAACCAGAATTAAGAAGATTTATGAAATGTCACATAACTGTATGTTCTGAAATGGTGGAAAAGGATATAACTTATGGAGCTATGCTGCTTTACACAGCAAATATAATTTCCCTCTACTGTAGTTATATAACTCTTCTTATGGTTGGTTATTAGACTGAACAAAAATAAATAATAAATAAGTGAAAATACAGGTTGACATGACATCATTAGCTTCAGAAATTAGAAATGAAATCCTATATCCTGAGAAAAAAATCACAGTGAACGAAAAAGATCTTAAGCAAAACAAAATTCCATTAAGATATATTGAAAAGAAAATTAATAAAGGTAAATAAAAAAAATCTTCAGTAAAATGCTTTTAAACAGGAAGTATTCAGTTAATGAAATCTCATCCCTGACACTTTCTAAAGTAGTATAATACACATGAAACACAGAAACAAATATGACATCAAAGACTTTCTCTATGATTATTAGATTTGAATTTGCAGCAGTAGTTTATTCCACAGAAAGGAGGAAAGCAAGGGAAACAAGCAAAAATAACACCTTATATACCAGAAAACCCAATAAGTTATCAACAAAATATCAGTGACACAGTTATAGTTGTTGTAATATAGCAATAGAATTGCAAAATAACACTATTAGTTATAGGTATGTTGTCTGGTAGACATTTATTTGATTTGGCAGCATGCTTGCTCTTTGAAAACAATCAAATTGAAAGTCAATACACATTCCACTTCCTTAGTAGAGATTAAGAGACGTTGTGTATGATGCATGTGCATTTCTGTGCTTCAGATGCGATGGCTGTAAATGATCTTTATTTCTGAAATGAGACAAAATGGTATGAAATCTTTTTAGCCCAGTGAAGTCAGTATGTTTTGCCATTGACTTCGGTAAGGCTTTGGCTTCTCCCTCATGTCTTACTATCCTTAGTAGAGCTGCAGCCTGTGTCACAGTTGTTGAGTAGTAGAAGGTAGTAACAGCACTGAAGTGCAAGAGCATACTACTGCATCAACAATACTGTCTCCAACAGGTTCCAGTTCCTTAACTAAAGACTACCTGCATTCTTTAAGAATCTGCTATAAAACCCATGTAGTTGAAAGTAAAAGATTTACATTGACTTCAATAAGCTTTAAGAAAGAATGATTTCAAACAGAAAAGGGGATGGAGGAGAAGGGGAATAATATATAAATCTTTGCATTCTTTCCTTTTAAAGCAAATTAATGTGGATTGAGGCCACTTGACCTAATGTAAATGGGTCCACTCAAACCTGCTGGACCAGTTGAATAAACAAGTAGAGTTTAGGACATTAGCAATTTCTTGCAACATTCTCATTGTAATGTTCTTTTATTACATTTGAGTAATTGCTTCCTCTTACTGCCATTATGAAAGCATCTCAATGACTTGCATGATGAGCTTGTTCCCTTTTCTTTCCAAGATGCTAACAGCATTATACAAGAAACATAGCTAACACTAGCACAACGCTTTTAAAGTTTAAATAAAAACATGTTACCCTAACATTTCTTTTGATGATCTCTCTGTCCATTAGCAGCCTTCCTTCTGACAGTTCAATTCCTGTGAGGGGAATGAGGACTTCTCCAATGACATCATCTCTGGAAAACCTGTCAAAGCTCAAGATCATAAAGTGAAGTGTTAAGTCTTGAATTTGGCTATAGGGGATCCCGTAAAACGTGAAGGTCTCATCGAAAGCTGGATCTAAGGTTTTTCTCAGCACTCTGGTTTTCACCTTGTGCTTTTTCTCAGGCAGGATTGTCATTTTGATGTAAGGATCAGAAGTCATTGACTGTTCATCCATTGCTGGCAGCCCACGTGCTTCTTTGATGTTCACTACAAATGCCTTTTTCTCAAAGTTGTACTCTAAGGAGAAAAAGAGAGTTCCTAGCTTGTCTTGTTTATCTTCAGATGACAGGGAAGTGATAGATTTTAAACTATCAGGGGATACTGAATCTTTCTTCCTTTCTGCAAAGTGCTTAGGAGACAAATTTTCAAGATCTGGAGAGCTCTGGATTTTAGGACTTGTTTTGGGGAAGTTGCCATTTAGATCTCTCTTCTCCAGGTCAAGATGGAGAGAATTCTTTGGCATTGCTGATTTGTTCTTTTCTTCACTTTTATCATCTGCTCCAAACTTCTTCTTACTGTTGAGATTCTCAGGGTAAATATCAACCCCCTTTAGAACATGGACAAACTTATATGGAGGGGTCTTATTGGATTTGGAAGATTTACGTTGGCAGCAGATCCAAGCAAAAAGGGAGACAGAGAAGACAAGGCCAAATGCACTAAAGATCCCAACCACTGTAGGAATTTCATCTGCAAATCAAATAAATAGCAACAAGCACATAAGCAGCAATGCCTTGGACTCTTTGTGATATTTAATAAAGTAATGATTTAGTAAAACAAACCGATATGAGACGGTACTAGCAGCAGGATCAACAGACTGAAAGTGCTTCACATTGTACATATTGCTCGCCACCTGCAGGCATGAATGTGTAGTCCCCTACTAAGGCATGCTTGTTATGTTAGTATTTTTCCATACACAGAGTGTTTGGGAGGAAAATACTATTCCCATCCTAATAGTAATAACCATTAGTAATTGCTTGACTATCGCATCCCTCTGTGTGTAGTTTCTGACTTTATATGTCTGTGAGTAATACCAGCTCTCAGAACATTTCAGCTTCGAGTTTATGGAGCTTTGTTGATTAGATAAAACAGATTCTGAAATATGCATTACTTATAGATACATCGTCTGCTTTTCACACTGTTTCCTAGAATACTTTGAACACTCAATTAACTCATTTTTTATGGTCTGATCCCATAATTGCCTGGAGGTATCTCTTGAAAGAACCGAGTTTAATTGGAGGTTATAATACCTAACGGTTTCAATGGGACTTTCAATACTTTGCAGGAGAAAGCCTATCAAGAAAATTTAGAATAATTATATACCAAGTGTCTTTTCCAGATGGATGTGACATTGGGCAGTCACATGTGAGTCCAAAGCTGAAAAAGCTGTTAAGTGTATCACTGATAACCACTAAGCTTGGTATTTAAGACACTATGAATCAAAGCTATGGGGAGTTTACAGAAGGGTCACTACTTTTTAGGAGTATATAAGAAAAACATTGAAACATAATTCTCTTCTACCTTAATATGACTCCCATACTTAAACTGAATAAAGAGAAAACTGAGCAAGTGTTACTACCTCAATTGTCATGTGGATACATTAGTTACATATAGAGTATCATTAGCCCTTCAAAGCATGCATCGAAGGGGTAAATGAGCACAACTAATTGGAAATCCAATTTTGCCCATAAGTAACATTACTAAGTGAGTGCAAACCTCCCACAATGTAGCAATCAGAGCTCAATCTTTATTCCCTGCAACAGTGGAAGACCAGTAGAATATTAATGGAATTGTTTATGCATGAAGACAATTGTGTAACAGTTCTGGTTCTCTCACAAATGATTAGCAGATCGTTCTGGATGAGAAAAGCAAAACTATCCCCCTCTATGTATTACTAAATCAGCTTCACCCAGGTAAAAGCTGGACAGATAAATGTGCTGCCACTATACCTTTGCTTTTTAGTGGGATGATTCAAAAAAATCCACAACAATACTATCAGAGCAAAGTAGGACATAATATTCCAGCACAGAAAGGATCAGGCCTGGCTATTAATTTTTTCTGACAATATTCGTGTCACTTTCCCTTTGCCTACAAGCTGTATCTACATACTTCACTGTAAGAACTTGATGAAATGACTGAAAATTATATACATAACCAAAAAGTATTTTTTCTAAGTTAAGCACGTGGCTCTGAGTTTCAAGAATTCCCTGGGCTGCATAAATTTAAGTATACATTGTCTAAAGGTAGAAAGAAAGAAGTAGTTGAAAACTAATCAGAATATTTTAATAGCTTTTAAGAATGATTTGCACATTTACTATACTTTTTCATGAGATGGCAGACTTTTTATAGTAATGGATATTATGCTATATTTTAATTTTACAACTACTGAAAGCAGTGGTAGAATCAATTTGGTGTTTAAAATATTAATTATCTTTCTTAAATAAGTAATTAGATAAGCATGATGTCACAAGTGTGGTTAGAAACATCAAGTGGGTGGGGTAGGAAAGAAGATGAGATGGTAACTAAAATGGTTTTATATTTATAGAATCATAGAATCATAGAATCATAGAATGCTTTGGGTTGGAAGGGACCTTTACAACTAATTATGTTGCAACCTGAATCTTTTGCTGTTGTCATAATGTAAATCAATTCGTTAACATTCAAGGCAGTGTATTAATAGCGAACATCACCTACTGATTCTGGGAGAAGTTATTATTTCAGTTACATGATATAAATCTGGAGTCACTTCACTGAAGTCAGTGGAATGATCCTTGAATTAAACCACTGCTAAAGCAAATATAATCTAGGCTACAGTCAATATTTGTAAAGCAGAGTTCAGAAACATTTCTACTTACTGCTTTTCTGAGTAAAGCTATTTATGTTTCTATTTTATAAGTGCACATATATGACTGTTTCTGAAACTTCTGGTGTCACAGTTCATCACCCTACATCCAGTGTGTAGATATGACAAAACTCAAAAGTTCATTGTTTTCATTGCTGTTCTCAATGAACCCAGACTGATCAAGATGCAGCTGTTTAGCTAAAAACACTGGGATCCTGTATTTTCATCTTCCCAGCAATGTCCTTTACAAGACTACCTTTAACTAACAGCTGACAAGTCTTTCTCTACAACAAGAAAAAGGGAATGACAATTATTCCAAAATGACTTGAACAAAGATTTTCTCTGTGGCACAGGGTGCATTTACATCATTTAACTCTGAAAGCCACACTACTTTATACCAAGACAGAGAAAACAACACCAAACCTCTCTCATCTGAAAACGCACCTACACAAACCTCTTCATCTCTCCCAGTGCTTTACCGGGGGGAACGGGTTAGGGAGGAAGGGAGAGAGAGAGAAAGAAAAGAAAGCAAATTCACACAACTTCTGAGATCGAAGAGAACTGGGGGAAATCAGGTTCCTCCCAACAAGCTGAGTGCTGGGAGGCGCAGGGTGGCTCAGCAGAGGCTGCCTGCGTGCACTTCTCCTGGGGAGGGAGGGGAGCATCCCCCAGCCCCGCGGGCGGGGAGTTGGGGCCGGGACGCGCTTACCGAACTGCTGCCGGCTGGCCGCGATCGGAGCCATGTTGGCGGCGTGCGCTGTCCGGGGTGCTGGAGCCGCTGTCCGAGGTGCTGGAGCCGCTGTCCGCGGTGCTGGAGCCGCTGTCCGGGGTGCGGAAGCCGCCTCCCCGGGTACCGAGCGACCTGCCCGGGGCGCCAAACGCTCTGCCCTGCTGTCCCCCCGGCTCTCCGCTCTCACAGCGCCCGGGCAACCGTCTTTTCCAGCGTGTTTGTTTTTTTTTTTTTAAAAAAAAAGAAAACAACAACAACAAAAAAACAAAACCCGGAGACACGAGCGGTGGGGAAGGTGGAGGAGGAGGCTGCGAGGGGGCTGGAGGAGAAGGGGGAGGGGAAGCTTCGGTCCTCCCCTTTGCACACTGATTTGCAACCCCCTTCCTGTTTTGGCTCTTCTGAGTAGCTCCGCTCCGAGACTGAAGACGTGGTTGAAACCCAAATTGACGCAATCCTGACGCTACAGGGCTGAAATCAGCACCTTTCCCACCTCCCATCCCCCCTCCCCAACCACCACACCCTCCCTNACGCACTCATCGATTATTTTAACTGCAGGATATGAGCTCCCACCCTCCATCGGACACAGACAGTGAAATGCTAATGTCTGTGATTCAGTGCACCTTGTGTAATACATGGGTGTGTCCCTTTTGCTGGGGTAAGATTTATTTATTTGCTTATTTATCTATCAGCTGGACAGGCTACAACAACGTGAAGGAGATGCCAACTCAGATGGTCCAGACACCTTGGCTCCAACTGCAAGGCACGCATTTCTCCTATGACTGATGTGATTCACTTACTGAATCTGAATCATGAAAACTCCTGATGTGCCTTCTCCCCGTCCCTCCTCCCTGCTTCTTCCCACCATCCACCCCCACAAAAACACTCAGCCCCCTCTTTGGAAACCCTCTTGACCTTCCTGTAGGTCTAGGAAAGAGTTGGATCTACCTAGATACTTCTGGATTTTACCAGGTTTAGATGTCTGTCTCCAAGTCTGGACTGAGAACATGGAGGGGGGAGCGGGGAGAGGCAGGGAGAGGCTGCCAGGCAGGAGGAATGGGGAAAAACAGAACAAGAAAGCAGGGCTGCCTGTAACTAGAACTGGTACAGCATATAATAACCCAGGCTAAATTCTGGTGCAACAGAGCTGCAAAAGCAAGCACCTGGCATCTGACTCCTCCTGGATTCAGAAGGAATCATAGCGGCCAAGTTCGGAGCCCGATTGCTAATTCTGCTGCATAAATGGGAAACAGGTGTTGTTGCTCTTCTAAATAACAAAATCCAGATGCAGGCATAGTCTGGCATGACCCTGCTCCACGATGGGCCACTTGGAAGCTAGTATGTCTTGGCCCACTTTAAAGCATGTTCTTGCTTCGCAGAACCCAGTGAAGCTCCTTGGATTTCAGAAAGATTAAAATAGGAAGGCCACAGACTCATGGCAAGCTAGTGTCAAAACACAGCTGAATGAAATGCCTGGCTTACCCTGAGAGTTGAAAACCTGTTGGTTAATATTGTTTATGCTTATCTGCTTCTGTTACACCTTCAGCAACTTGGCCTTGGTATGCACCTGCACATCTCTTCCAGGAACAGCCACATCCACTACCACAGTCTTCATTACATTCCAGCCCATTTAATAAAACAGAGAATAGCTTGCCACCACTGTTTCTCTTACAAACACCTGGACTACAATGAACTTAGGTATTAGAAGACTGCAGAAAATATTGTTTAGCTCTTGTTTGTGTTTTGGCAACACAATTTGATTTGGGATGTTTGGGTTCATGCATTGGCACCTTTCCAAGCAAATCTGGCCCAACTTCTCTCTTCTCTCTGGCAGTCCTCCTTCCCCCCAGCCCTGTTATCCCCTTTCTCTGTCCAAAATCCAGCCTTGCTCAAAATGTGCATCCATTGAATATAATTGCATTTGATTTTAGACCACATTCCAGGTACATGAGCCTCCAGACATGACTGACATAAGCAAGATCCTTAAACAAATTTAGAGTTAAACACGTTTAAGTGGGATGTTAAACTATTGTAAGCTGTTACTGTGTCTGGACTTTAAAAACAATGGACAAAGAACCAATATATGGTATAACTTGGTAGCGTGTTTATCCTATTTGAGCTGGGATATGGTGAGCATATATATTATGTTGACACTTGAATTACTGTCAAAATTTTTTGAAGCTTTTTAGTTTTCTCTTTGAATGAAATCCAAGACATCCTTTGTTGATATATACAGAATTTATGGAGCACATGGAAATATAACAATGATTGATTCAGATTTTTTTGCCCTTTAGTTTTTCAGGTGTCCCAAGAATATATAAAAAGCTTTTACACAATTTATATGTCTTTATATAGTGCACAGAGATCATTTCCTTCAGCATTCAGGGTTTTCTTTTTTTTCTTTTTCTTTTCTGTGACAAAGTTGATGCGATGGGTAAGATATATGTCCTCCTTTTTTTTCTTTTTTTTCCTCCTTTTCCAAAATTCCTGGTAGTTCATGCTAGATTTTAGACACTAGTTAAGACCTGTATGGTCCTGGGTGCTGTACAAACATATCATAAAGAGTCCTTCCTTTCATCTCAGTTTTGTGCATGTGTAGCTGTTTAAAGCAGTATAGAAAACGTTTCATGATACCAGCTCTCTGTCTTTAGAAACTTGGAGCTACCAAGACTGTGTATATACATAAGCACGTGTAAACATATATACGGATATGCAAATGAATGCTTTTACCTCTTTATTGCATTGATCAGTGAAATTGCAAATAACCATTCTTCTACATCACTCGTGAACCTTCTATATTTAATTATGTGACTCCACTTAATGGAACAGAGCGCACATCACAGAAAATACTCGAGGAGGAGGTGGAGCGTTGAGTTGCTGACACATCTTGAGACAGACACACTTTTTGCTCCCTGTGTTGTGCAAGCACCATCTAGTGTACGTCTTAGACCCATCAGCACCAGATGACTAGCGTACACCCATGTAGGTAGTAAAAATACATAACCAACTCACTGACAAGTGGGCAGAGGGAAAAAATCATCATGTGAACCCATGTATGTTTCTTAATCAATTAAGTGACTATCTTTCAGTTCAGTCCCATGCAACAGTAATGACTCCCCATTTTTTTGGCTATATGTTCTTCACATTTCCTTCTGTTCTCAGAAAACATCCTGTATACTTTAGCAAGACTTCACACAGTTTGCAACAGACTGTTCAGTAAAAACTTGGACTAGGAACTCACTGCCCAGGTAATATTCCCTTAATTTTCCCAGCAAACAAGATACAAAGGTCTCAAATACTTGCAGCTTAGAGACAGAACATTAAAAAGAGCTGGTTCAGATTTTGCCTGTGCTGAGTTGAAGTGGACTGATTGTCTGCAAAATATCTCTATGTATGATCTGTCTGACTATCACAACAAGGCCTTCTGTGGTCTGAAAACCAGATTACCCGTGCACATGCATGCGCAGAGCATCCTCCTGCCACTCTGAGAAGAGGGAGGGTGGTTGCTAAGCGACAGAGTCCATACACTTCCCAAAGCAGATAGTCCTCAAATAAGCATATGGGGCTGGAAAAGGTGGTCCCCCACCTGCAAATGAACTGTCACCGTTCTTCAGATCCCAAAGCCTGTGTGTGAAGAAAACCTAATCCTCTCCCTTTAAAAAAGAAAAAACAAAGTTATTCTAAACAAGATCCCCCCACCCCAAAAGTCAACCAACATTTAAAAATAAAACTTAGTGATTTATATGTATGAGGTGAAGCTGGTGAAACAGCCCCTTTCCATCTCTGTGAAATGTTTCCCTGGAGCTTAAAGACAGAGTTTCACATTTTCAAAAATAGCATCTAATTTTGAGTTCTGCAGTTGCCAGGTGCCAAACTACAGACATTAATTAATAC
Organism: Balaeniceps rex; assembly: GCA_013401315.1. NCBI lineage: Eukaryota > Metazoa > Chordata > Aves > Pelecaniformes > Balaenicipitidae > Balaeniceps > Balaeniceps rex. The sequence goes on from VYZW01051279.1 coordinate 65,666, forward strand.
TATTCAGCACCTATGAAAATCAAGCCCTCCAGCTATGCTTACAAAATAAAACCTCAATGAGAAGACAGGTATAGGTTCCCTGATTTTGGGAAGTGCAGAATATTCAATGCTTCTGAAAGTCAAATAACTTCAAAGGGATCTACAAAGGGATTTAGGTAGTTACACTCTGCTTAATTTCCACTTCAGATAGCTCTGCGATTAGAGAGTGGAAAGGAGCTAGCATCCTTCCCTGTCTCATCTCTCAGCCTTTGACACTCCCCATCTGCCTTAAGGCATGTCTTTGGGTGCCACACACACCCACAAGCCTGGACTTGTAACCTGAAGACTCAGCCTGCAGCCTATTTGGCCTTACAGACTTATTGTTCCTCCCTGGGTTGAGACTGAATTCAGCTGCGTGCATTTTAATGTCCAGTGCTACATGAAATAATTTAGCATAACCTGCAGTTTCTACTGCAGAATGGTGTACATTTTCTGGACTGTATTTAACAGTCCCATATGGGTACATCAGACACCACAGAGTTCCTGAAAAGGTACAAGATATTTAGATTTAGATAACTGGACCATACTCTAGCTCATACACCACATCCAGGCATCTAATTTCAGGCCCACAAATCTAGAGATTAATTCCTCTCGCTCTGGGGCTTGGCTGAATTGCCTCTGAACATCTGTCTAGAGTCACTGAAAAGCCCTAAACTTCCATACAGAACTAGTGGATACAAGACAGGATGAACAAGACACCTGTACAAAACTGGAGCAGCAGCTGAAGGTGAGGTAGAGGTGCCTGCTAGAGTGGTTGGTCTAGGTAAGCTGCCACAAATGTCATTATACAATGTCATTTAAGCAATTGAATAAATTCCCTAGCTCAACTACAGATGTGTAGAAGTCTAAATTAATGTTTTAAACATGAAATTGAGTCATGCCCCAGGGATCAGCTTTAGGCTGAGCAGAATCTTTCTCTTGACTCCGTTGGCTGTATCAACCAGACACTTGTTTTCTATAGTGGGAATTTAGAACACGTATTGCACATACAGACATGAAGTTTGGTATGCTAGTTATAGGGCTGACCTCCATTCCTAAGGTTAGGTGAGGTGTATAAAGGTACTGTTCTACTTATTAATTTTAAAAAATAAGTATTAAAACCATGTATTTTTCTTCTCTATAGTGACATTGTGTAGATTGGTGTCTTGATGAGATTGTAAGATTGGTGAAGAATATAATTTCAGTAGTTTAGTGGTGATGTTTATATTAAGGAAGCCCCATTGGTTGTTTGACTAATCACAAGGTTCTTCCAAGAATGGGAAATATCTCTGTCCCTTCAGAATTTGGGGCAGCTTGCACAAAGTTTTGCTAAGTACACAATGACACGTATTTTGTTTTCTTTTTTTCATTGTAAGACTTCCCTGCATTTTCACATGGTGGATGAAGAGAGGGAGAAAGAAAAGCCCTCACTGCTGCAATTAAATTTTGGAACAAAGGCTCCAGGGTGATTTCAGTCTGTATGTACCAGCATGCATGGTCTTTCCAAAGTGTTTGCAGATCAGTTCTCTGAGGGTTACAGGTACATTTATGTAATAAGATATCAAGAAGCAGACTTTGGTTTTTGAGGCAGCAGCTACTAATAATTCCTATGACATTTCTTACCTTTTTTCTTTATTTTTACAATAAATTTTTCCAGGGAATATATCGCTTCAGGTGACAGTTTTATCCCGATAACAGCTAGATTCTACTCGTTTTAATGTGCTAAGGTTTGTGAACGGTAATGTGTGTGAGCTCGTAAGATTACTGTGTCTGTATATGTTTTACAGGCTCTGCAATCCAGATGAGTCAAAACAACTCTTACACTTCCAGCCAGGGCTATAGATACCTCAGGAGATAGAATACTCTTTCATCTTGGTAACCTCTGCCTGTTGAGGAAAAGACAATTTTATTTCCTCTTCAAGTATAGGTTTTGATACCAACAATGCTGAAAATAGGAAATGCAACCTTATTTATGTCAGAAATCTCTTTTGCCTTTTACTTAGCATTAGCAGTTAAAGTATAACTCAAGTAAAGAAAAAAAGTACCATTAGGGAATTAAGTTGAGATTTTAGAGCAGTATTATGGTATTAGAAGGCTCAAATTAATTTAAATTTCTTACCTAATTCATTCAGACTTCTTTAGAAATCTCAGCCTTAATTA